>CM059452.1:16923157-17043157 GCA_030390025.1 Squalus acanthias | reverse complement strand
GTTGCTGGGTAGATTTGTATATAAACTGTCCTCATTGACAATATAAAGGGTTTGAAGTTGGTTTCAGCCAAGCGGTCAGTAGTGAGGAAACAGATGTTTGATTTACTGTACTGAAACCCCAGATGCTTCCTGTAAATGACACTGGGCGTTCCAGCCTCGCTAAAAGCAGTTGGCTGGATTGCTGCCAAATACTGTGTGCGGTAGATTAGTGTGAATATGAATGGGAGCAAGAGGGGTTTTAACTATTTCAACATTACATTATTCTGTAGCTCTTACACAAGTAAGAATCATTTCACATGACATAACTTCTAAAGCATGATTTTCGGTAAATTCGGAGAATAATACATTGATTAACGCGCCATTTAATTTAATTATTGTCAAATAAAGATAATTCTAGATAATTCATTCCGTTTATTCAGCACCGCATGAAGTGCTGGAGAGAGATTTTAATAACCCCATACCCACACTGTAATGAGATGAGTGGGAATCACAAAGTAAATAAAACAGAGGTGGAATTGCCTTGAACCCGCTGCACTTACTTGAATATTCTCACAGAGTTCTGCGCCTGATTTAAAGCAAAGGCTCCCTTATTACTGATTAGCAGCCGCGCACTGCGCAGTTAAATTTGTGCTGATTTGGATTCCAGAACAACCCGCTCATAGCCCGGCTACCAATGGGTAGAGAAATACCCAGTTTGTAATCGGTTTCAGCGGGAGATAAAGCATGTATTAAGCACATAATAACATAATAATTAGGAGCAGGATTAGGCCAGTTGGCCCCTCGAGCTGCTCCACCTTTCAATAAGATCATGGCTAATCTTCTACCTCATCTCCACTTTCCTGCCCTATACCCATATCCCATGATTGACCTAATATCCAAAAATCTATCGATCTCTGTCTTGAATATACTCAACGACTGAGCCTCTAGAACCCTCTCGGGAAGGGAATTCCAAAGATTCATCACCCTCTAAGTG
This sequence comes from Squalus acanthias, assembly GCA_030390025.1. NCBI lineage: Eukaryota > Metazoa > Chordata > Chondrichthyes > Squaliformes > Squalidae > Squalus > Squalus acanthias. The sequence continues at coordinate 17,042,184 of CM059452.1, read as the reverse complement.
ATGACATTTCTCCTCATCTCAGTCCTAAATGGCCGTCTCCTTATTCTGAGACTGTGACCCCTGGTTCTAGACTCCCCAGCCAGGGGAAACATCCTCCCTACATCTACCCTGTCAATCTCTGTAAGAATTTTGTATGTTTCAATGAGATCACCTCTCATTCATCTAAAATCTAGAGAAAAAAGGCCAAGTCTGCAAATCTATCCTCACAGGACAATCCCCCCATCCCAGCAATCAGAGTGGTAAACCTGTGTTGCACTCCGTCTATGGCAAGAATATCCTTGCTTAGGTAAAACTGTAGACAATACTACAGGTGTGGTCTCACCAGGGCCCTATATAATTACAGTAGCCGTCTTTACTCTTATATTCAAATCCTCTTGGAATAAAGTTCAACATACCATTTGCTTTCCTAACTACTTGCTGTACCTGCATGTTAACTTTCAGTGATTCGTGTACAAAGACAACCAGGTCCCTCTGAACAACAATATTTCCCAAAATCTCTCACCATTTAAAAAATACTCTGCTTTTCCATTTTTCCTACCAAAGTGGATAACTTCACATTCCTCTACATTTTATTCAATTTTCCATGTTCGTGCCCACTCACTTAGCCTGTCTATATCCTCTTGAAGCCTTTTTGCATCCTCCTCACAACTTACATTCATATTATTTTGAATATAAAACAACATCCTGTCTCCCATAGCTCTGCTCTATACGGGACATAACGATAGACAAAACACAGATTATATCTGAGAGGTATGTTTCATTCTTATTAATATAAATTTGATGAACAATGTCTCTCCTCCATTTTCTCATTAATGTTCAATGCCGCAGATTGTCTGAAATAATTGTTCTCGTCCAGTTTTACACTGATCACACTGGAATTTATTTTCAATAAATTGCAGACTATATTAAATAATGAATTTACGGGCATTCTGTGAATTACAGGAGTAAAATATAAAAGATAGTCCGTGTTATTAAATAGCGCAGGCTCTGTTACTGACTGCAATCTGCCCGGGTGGTTTTTAATTAATAAACATATTTTTTATGGATACGATTGAGGAGAATATTTCAACTCGAGAGTCCAGCTTTACTGAACAGGCGGTGTTACAGCCCATCGGTAGTTAGTAAAATGTGACCCCGCCCGGACATTGAACTATTTAAAACAATCCACTCATAAACCCATAATGTGAACTACACGCTGAGAATAGACGGAGTTGATGTTATATCAGAGAGTTCAGAAACATGCAGAGTTTAAGAAGGTGTAGGTAGAGAACAGTACAGTATTAGACGTTCGTGATCATTTTAAATTATTCAAATGCGATTCGATTTAAGTAAAAGTAATATATTGTCTGAATGTATTTATTTATTAATATGATGCTTACTAATTTAATATTGATTAATTGTCATGATAATTTAACTAAAACCCTAATATATCACAAGTTACCTGTCACAAACAGGTTTAAAATTACTGTGAATTAATGTTATTAATAAGGCTGGAGATGACTAATAACACACTGAAATTCAAGCAGATTCATTTAATTACACCAGTTCCAGGTGCGGATGGTTCTGAGGAGGAAGGGCCGGTCAGGCTCACAGAATATTTTCAATGATACAGAGTATAATCAACTAACATGAAGATTAACTTAGAACATATCATCAGTGCTAATTCCTTAAACGAAAATGAACTCTCACAATTGCGCTTTATATTGGCCAGGATTACAGTTACTGCAAAATCTCAAGGAATGCAGAGAATTTTTAGTGAAATCGGAAATTAATTTAGGATACAATACATTTCTCTATCAGCTGTGCTCGGCTCGATAAGGTGTCGCCGCAGATTTTAATGAATTAACTTCATGTTTTCGCTCGATGTTTTTATAGGTTATATTTAATTATAAAATTATACCACATCAGTGGATAATCGGTTTTCAATGTAAATGTTTCCTGGTTTGTTAAATTCTTACTCTGCGGCTCAGTCCCGGGTTTCGGGCAACAAATTATCCTGGAATGTGAATTATTTCCAGATACTTGTCTTCAGGGAAATCAAATCTTACACGGTTTGCAAGATTGTCGACAGAGAGGGAGAAATTGTTGGATGTTGAAGCGATTTTCACATTAATTCCAGATTTCTTTTAAAGAACATGCAGATTTGAGGTAGTCGGAAACTGACAAGAATAAAATTAGAAATCAAACAGCTTGATTGAAATTGACAGATTTAACAGGTCTATCTGCCGGGAGCACCATTGTGCACCGTTTGTGTCTGTTTCCGTGCGCCTGCTCACGCTGTGAGAATCAGGAGTCCTCCTGACTGGTTGTAAACCTGTTTCGTGCTCCTCTATTTCAGAGAGTGTAATCTGACTCATTCATTTAAGAAACTATTATCTGTGAGAAATTTGAACGGTTAACTTTAAGGTTGAGGAGCCGCCTCTGAAATGAGATCAGTAAACCAGTTTGTGACATTCAGAAGGAGCAGTTCAGAGACACTGCAGGGAGACTGCAGATAGAGCTTTAATCAGTTTCTAACCCTTGCTGTACCTGCCCAGGGAGTGTTTCATGGGACAGTGTAGACGGAGCTTTACTCTGTATCTAACCCGTGCTGTACCTGCCCTGGGAGTGTTTGAAGGGAAAGTGTAGAGGGAGCTTTACTCTGTATCTAACCCCTGCTGTACTTGCCCTGGGTGTGTTTGAAGGGAAAGTGTAGAGGGAGCTTTACTCGGAACCTAAACCTTGCTATATTTGACCCGGAGTGACTGACAGGGCAGTGCAGTAGGGTGTTTAAAGTGAATTCCCCCTTTGCTATACCTGACCTTACAGCGCGTGACAGGGCAGTGTAGAGCGAGATTTACTATATCGTATCTGTACTGTATCTGACATGTGAGTATTTTTTCCAACAGTATTGAAGGAACCTTAATCGGCTTCTAACTACTAACGAGCGAGTGCTTGAGCCAGACATATAAAAAATAAATCGTTCCATTGCCCCGATCACACAACGCACCTTAATTGACGTTAACGTTCTTTCTGAAAAAAATGCCCAAATTTGAATGAATTGTTACTGTTGAAACATTTTGAGTATCAGATAATTATTGAATGAGATTGGTCTGATCCTGAGCTCACTTTCAGAACAAACAGTTTCAGGAAGTGTCTGTAACGCTCCAGAAAGCAGCGCCTGTTCTGATCTGACGGGAGGCTGGAAGTTATTTTGACAATTTAAATGGAGAATGTTGATTGTCCCGCTCCAAATTACCATCATGGGAATTTAAGTATGAAAACATTATTTTGTTGAATTTTCTTTTGAAAAGGGACAAATTCGGCCGAGTTGCAGTTATTGGACTGGGTCACAACACAAGGCAGACAGTCACTGAGCTGCACTTCTGTGAAACATTTAAAGATTTACAGTCAGCCTGCAATGAGCCGTCATTCACAATGAGCTTTAAGCCTTTACAACAGTAACCGATTCACTCATTTGCGTCAGATTGCTCAGATCCCTTTATTTTAAATATTCTCTTTCATTATAACAAACAATAAAATAAATCTGATAGAAAGTGTTCAGAATATAAAGCGCTTGCTTCCATTAAATCGGGAAGAACTATTTCCGCTGACTCATGTAGAATCAGAGCAAATTACAGCACAGAAAGCGGCCATTCGGCCCGTCTTGCCTGTGCCGCCTCTGAAACAGCTGTCCAATTTCACCCAACACCCCAGCTTTTTCCTCGTAACGCGGCAAATGAGTCCTCTTCAATTACATGTCCATCTGCCTGGTGCATTCAGAAATTAGCAACTCTCTGTGTGAAAAAATTATCCCAATTTCCCCTCTAGATCTTTGCCAATTATTTTAAATCTGTGACCGACTTGCCAGAGGAAAGTGTTTCTGTCTATTTGTTCTATCAAAACCTCACATATCTTTGAACACTTCTATTAGGTCTCCACTTAACCTCAGCTCTAAGGAGAATATCCCAGCTTCTCCAATCTCTCCACATAACTGAAGTCTCTCATCCCTGGTATCATCCTGGTAAACCTCCTCGATACCCTCTCCAAGGCCTTGTCATGCTTCCTAAATTGTGGTGCCAGAAATGTACACAATACTTCAGCTGAGGCCTAACCCGTGATTTGTAAAGGTTTAGCATAACCTCATTTTTTTTATATGCAGTGCCCCCATTTACAAAGCCACGTATCTCATAGGCTTTCATAACAGCTTTAACAACTTGCACTGGCATCCTCAACGATTTGTAAATATGCACACCCAGGTCCTTCTGTTCTTACATCCCCTCAAAATAGCACCATTCAGATTATGCTGCTTCTCCATGTTGTTCATCCCAAAGTGCGTCGCTTCACACTTGTCTGCATTAAATTGCACCTGCCATGTGTCTGTCCATTTCCCCAGTATGTTTATGTCCTCCTGAAGTCTGCTACTATCCTGCTCACTATTTGCATCTTTGCCAAGTTTTGAATCATCTGCAAACTTCGAAATTGTACTCCCTATACCCAAGACCAGGTCATTTTTATATAACAAGAACAACAGTAGTCCTCATACCGATCCATGGGAGACCCCACTGCATCATTTTCTACAGTTTGTAAAACATCCGCTCACCACTATTCTCTGCCTCCTATAGATTTGTAATGTCTAAGGATTTCCAATATTAGATATTTAGAGAAGAAACCTGCCCAGATGTTTAGACTATGCTCGGTACAAACAGCAACAAGTGGTGCCTATTAGGACCCAGAAAGCAGCGCCTCTTCTCACTGGTGGTAGGCGGTTGGCCATTTAAAGAGACACTTCCAATTGACCGGACGTGGGAATCGTATTTAATTCGGATTATTAATTTAGCGGGAGGGAGGAGGAAACTCAGGAGACATCCATTCAATAGAATGGGACAGAGCACAAATCACAATGCGTTGAAATACATCTCTCTTCCTCAAATACTGAGAAGGAAAGAGATATGTTCGAATCAATCCCGATTCATCTGCAGCTTGAAACTTAGAAACTAGGCCATGGATAAGTTCCCTGTTCAGTTCTATGTTAGTCAAGGTTTGAGGAGTTATATCTAATGTTATAAGCACGGATTACGCTGTTACTGTTGAAGTGTAATCATTGTTGTTTTGTAAGGAAACGGAGCAGCAAATTGGCACAGAGCAAATTTCCACAAACTGCAATGAAATGAATGAATAAAAGTGTCGTGGATTCAGAAATAAATGCTGGCCGATATAGCAGGGAAACGAGTCTGATCTTCTATTCTATGATCCAATAAAAGATAGTTTATTCAGGTGAGGAGAAAAGGTTCTTATTTCTGTAATGTGTTAGGGCTCGGGGACAGAGAGGTGTGTTCCTGACCAGGGGATCTACAGGTGTCAATGATGGAACTGACAGAAGCTCAAATGACGATGTAGTCTTTGTGCGGAAAAAAGATGGAATGAGATTATCCCGGAGTCAAATTTCGAGTTGTTTGGTTGTTTGATGAGCACGGATTACAGATTCTAACTTGTTCAATTGTCCATTCTTTCCCAGCGACACTGTCTCCTCCCACCCTCTTCACCCTGCTCTCCTCCTGTCAACAACCCAACACCGACGGCTCTGTCACCTTCGGCTATTTGGCGATGGACTACTTCCCCGAAATCACCAGCCGTTCCTGGAAGAAAGGTAAAGAGCCGCTCACCACTGGATAGAAGATTTGCTTGTCAATGCTCAACAAGAGGGGAACCTACATCCTGAGCAGCCAGTTAACCCTCACCGAGTCAGAGGTGGGGAGCAGCACAATCTACTGTGTGTGTCGACGAAGTGAGTCGATCTGGAACATCACAATGGCAGGTTAGTGTTGTGGGATACAGGGCTAAAACTGTCATAAGGTAAGGAGACATGTTCAACTTTTATAGTAATTTGGTTAGTCCACACTTAGAGTATTGTGAACAGTTCTGGTCACCATATCACATTTAGAATACTGTGCACAATTCTGGTCTCCATATCACACTTAGAATACTGTGCACAGTTGTAGTCTCATATCATATTTAGTGTTCTGTGCACAGTTCTGGTCTCATATCACACTTACTGTACTGTGCACAGTTCTGTTCTCATATCATATTTAGAGTTCTGTGCACAGTTCTGGTCTCATATCACACTTAGAATATTGTGTATAGTTCCGCTCTCCATATCACACTTCCTGTACTGTGCAGAATTCTGGTCTCCATGTCACATTTAGTATACTCTGCACAGTTCTGGTATCCATATCATACTTAAAGTACTGTGCACAATTCTGCTCTCCATAGCACACTTACTGTAACGAGCAGAGTTCAGGTCTCCATATCACACTTAGAATACTGTGCACAATTATGGTCTCATATCACACTTACTGTACAGTGCAGAGTTCAGGTATCCATATCATACTTAAAATACTGTGCGGACTTCTGGTCTCCATATCACACTTAGAATACTGTGCACAGTTACATAGATACATAGATACATAGAAGATAGGAGCAGGAGTAGGCCATCCGGCCCTTCGAGCCTGCTCCGCCATTTAATGAGATCATGGCTGATCCTTCAATTCAGTATCCCGTCCCCGCCTTCTCTCCGTAACCCTTAACCTCTTTTGCCTGTAGAAATATATCTAATTCCCTCTTAAATATATTTAATGAGCTGGCGTACACTGCCCTCTGTGGCAATGAGTTCCACAGGTTCACCACCCTCTGAGTGAAGAAATTCCCCCTCATTTCTGTCCTAAATGGTTTAGCCCTTATCCTTAAATTATGTCCTCTAGTTCTGTTCTCACCCGCCAAGGGAAACATTCCTTCTGCATCTAGTCTGTCTAGACCTGTCAGAATTCTATACACTTCTATGAGGTCCCCTCTCAATCTTCTAAACTCCTGTGTGTACATCCCTAAACTACATAGTCTCTCCTCATAGGTCAATCCCGCCATTCCTGGTATCAGCCTGGTGAATCGCCGCTGCACCCCCTCCATGGCAAGAACATCTTTCCTCAGATGAGGCGACCAAAACTGTACACAGTACTCGAGGTGTGGTCTCACCAGTGCCCTGTACAGCTGCAGCAAGGTATCCCTGTTCCTGTATTCCAACCCTTTTGCTATGAAGGCCAGCATACCGTTTGCCTTCTTGACCGCCTGTTGCACCTGCATGCTCGCCTTCAGTGACTGGTGTACAAGAACACCCAGGTCTCTCTGTACTTCCCCCTCTCCCAATTTATTGCCATTTAAATAATAATTTGCCCTCCCGTTCCTGCACCCAAGGTGGATAACTTCGCACTTGTCCACATTATAGTGCATCTGCCATTTATCCGCCCAATCACCCTGTCTGTCCAAATCGCTCTGGAGCTTCCTGGTCTCCTCCTCTGAGCCCACTCCCCCTCCAAGTTTAGTGTCGTCTGCAAATTTGGAAATGCTGCATCCGACTCCCTGATCCAGGTCATTAATGTAAATTGTGAACAGCTGGGGACCCAGGACAGATCCCTGTGGTACCCCACTTGTTACTGCCTGCCATTCAGAAAATGAGCCGTTTATTCCAACTCTCTGTTTTCTATCTGACAGCCAGTTCTCTATCCACGTCAATACTTTCCCATTTATCCCATGAGCTTCAACTTTCCATGCTAATCTTTTATGTGGGACCTTGTCGAAGGCCTTTTGGAAGTCCAGGTACACCACATCTACTGGCTCTCCCCCATCTATTTTACCAGTTACTCCCTCAAAAAATTCCAATAGATTAGTCAAGCACGATTTACCCTTTGTAAATCCATGTTGACTCTGTCCTATCCTGTCCCCATTTGCTAAGTGCTCCGCTATTTCATCCTTAATGATGGACTCCAGCATTTTGCCCACAACTGATGTAAGGCTTACAGGTCTGTAATTACCTGCTTTTTCCCTACCCCCCTTTTTGAATAGTGGGGTAACGTTAGCTACCCTCCAATCCATGGGCACTGTTCCCGAGTCTAATGAATTCTGAAAAATCATACTTAGTGCATCCGCTATCTCTAGGGCCACCTCCTTCAGTACCCTAGGATGCATGTTATCAGGCCCTGGGGATTTGTCCGCCTTCAATCCCTTTAGCTTCCTTAACACCATATCCTTAGAGATATTGATTTGCGTCAGTTCCTCCTTTGCCAATGTCCCTATTTTTCCCGATATCCCAGGGAGGTTTTTTGTGTCTTCCTTCGTAAAGACTGACCCAAAGTATGCATTTAATTGGTCTGCCATTTCCTTATTTCCCGTTATATATTCCCCCGTATCTGACTGCAATGGACCAACTTTGGTTTTCACCAGTCTTTTCCTCTTGATATACTTATAAAAGCTTTTGGAGTTAGTTTTTATATTTTCCGCCAGCTTGCTTTCGTAAGCTATTTTGCCCCTCTTGATTAAGCCCTTTGTCCTCCTTTGCTCTATCTTAAACTGTTCCCAATCTTCCGCTCTGGCGCTTTTTTTGGCTATTTTATACGCCCTATCTTTGGATTTTATGCTGTCTCTAATTTCCCCTGTTATCCACGGTTGAGTCACCTTTTTAGATTTCCTTTTATGCCAGATTGGTATAAACAATTTTTGCAATTTTGTCATTCTATCTTTAAATGCTTGCCATTGTTTATCTACCTCCAGTCCTCCCAGGAACGTTGTCCAATCAGAACTACTCAGTTCCCGTCTAATGGCATCATAATTCCCCTTGTTTAAATTCAGGACCTTAGTCTCTGAGTCAATTTCTTCGCTCTCCATTTCGAGTGAGAAATCGATCATGTTATGATCGCTCTGACCCAAGGGTCCCCGTACAACAAGATTACTAATTAGTCCCTTCTCATTGCACAGTACCCAGTCCAATATAGCCTGTTCCCGAGTTGGTTCCTCGACATATTGATCCAGATAACCATCCCTTAAACACTCAAGGAATTCCTCCTCCTCATTATTTTTACTGATTAGGCTAGCCCAATCTATATGTAAGTTAAAGTCACCTATGATGACAGCTGTGCTCTTATTGCACGCTTCTCTAATTTCCCTCGTGATGCCCTCCCCAACCTCTATTTTACTATTTGGAGGCCTATATACCACTCCTATTACTGTTTTTCGCCCCTCGCTATTTCTTAGCTCCACCCATATAGATTCTGTATTAACTGAGTTAATATCCTTCCTTTCAATTGCATTTATCCCCTCTTTTACCAGCAATGCTACCCCTCCTCCCTTTCTTTTTTGTCGATCCTTCCTAAATACTGAATACCCCTGTATGTTAAGCTCCCAGCCCTGCTCACCCTGTAACCATGTTTCCGTAATCCCAATTAGATCATAATTATTAACCTCTATTTCCACAGCTAATTCATCTACCTTGTTCCTGATGCTTCTCGCATTAAGGTATAAAACCCTCAGGCTTTTTTTATGCTCACATTTTTTATGAATTAGTTTGGCCCTTTGTTTTTTGTTCCTCATTCTTTTACCATTTATTTCTGTCTGCCTTTCACTTTCCTCTATTTCACTACATAGGTTTCTAGCCCCCTGCCATACTAGTTTAAATGCTCCCGAAATGCTTTATCAAAAATTACCCCGAGAACATCAGTTCCATCTTTGCACAGGTGTAGACCGTCCCTTTTGTATAGGTCACACCTACCACAAAACTGGTTCCAATGCCTCAAAAATTTAAAACCCTCCCTCTTACACCACTGCTCAAGCCACGTATTTAGCCTAACTATCCTGTTCTCTGTACGCTTACTAGCACGTGGCACTGGTAGTAATCCAGAGATTACTACCTTCGAGGTCCTACTTTTTAGCTTGGCTCCTAACTCCCTAAATTCTACTTGTAGGACCTCTTCCCTTTTTTTATCTACGTCGTTGGTACCAACATGTATCACGACAACTGGCTGTTCCCCCTCCCCCTCCAGAATGTTCTGCACCCGCGCCGAGACATCCTTGACCCTTGCACCAGGGAGGCAACATACCATCCTGGAGTCTCGGTCGCGACCACAGAAACCCCTATCTATTCCCCTTACAATCGAATCCCCTATTACTATAGCCCTGCCACTCTTTTTCCCTCCCTTCTTTGCAACAGAGCCAGTCATGGTGCCATGAGCCTGGCTGCTGGTGCCTTCCCCCGATGAGCCATCCCCCCCGACAACAGCACCTAAGGCGGTGAACCTTTTGCTAAGGGAGACAACCCCAGGGGATTTCTGCACTACCTTCCTGCCCTTGCTCTGCCTTTTGGTCACCCATGTACTATCTACGCTGGCCTTAACCTGCGGTGTGACCAACTCACTAAATGTGCTATCCACAACCCTCTCAGAATCGTGGATGCTCCAAAGTGAGTCCATCCGCAGCTCAAGGGCCGTCATGCGGTCCCACATGAGCTGCAGCTGGACACACTTCCCGCACACATGGTTGTCAGGGACACAGGAAGCGTCCCTGATTTCCCACATGTTACAGGAGGAGCATGACACAGGTCCGAGCTCTACTGCCATGACTTAACCCTTATATTACTTTTTAATTTTCTAGTTTTAGTTTATTTATTGACTTTTGTTTTCCCGAAGCTTACTTAGACCAATGTATACTGTACTCCTCTTATTCCTTTTTAAACTAACCAAATCCCACTAGTTTTAGTTTTACTTTCTAGGAAGGTTTGAGGAAAGTACTTACCAGTTAGTCTTACCTCCCTGGTCTTTCGCTGACTTCCCAGTCTTGTGTCCCCTTGGTCCTACGCCGACTTCCCGCTCCTCCCGGTAACCGTCCTGCACAGTTCTGGTCTCCATATCACACTTAGAGGTATGCGCACAGTTCTGGTCTCATATCACACTTAGAATACTGTGCAGAGTTCTGCTCTCCATATCACACTTAGAATACGGTGCACAGTTCTGGTCTCCATATCACACTTAGAATACGGTGCACAGTTCTGGTCTCCATATCACACTTAGAATACTGTGCACAGTTCTGGTCTCCATATCACACTTAGAATACGGTGCACAGTTCTGGTCTCCATATCACACTTAGAGGTATGCGCACAGTTCTGGTCTCATATCACACGTAGAATACTGTGCAGAGTTCTGGTCTCCATATCACACTTAGAATACGGTGCACAGTTCTGGTCTCCATATCACACTTAGAATACGGTGCACAGTTCTGGTCTCCATATCACACTTAGAATACTGTGCACAGTTCTGGTCTCCATATCACACTTAGAATACGGTGCACAGTTCTGGTCTCCATATCACACTTAGAGGTATGCGCACAGTTCTGGTCTCATATCACACTTAGAATACTGTGCAGAGTTCTGGTCTCCATATCACACTTAGAATACGGTGCACAGTTCTGGTTTCCATATCACACTTAGAATACGGTGCACAGTTCTGGTCTCCATATCACACTTAGAATACTGTGCACAGTTCTGGTCTCCATATCACACTAAGAATACGGCGCACAGTTCTGGTCTCCATATCACACTTAGAGGTATGCGCACAGTTCTGGTCTCATATCACACTTAGAATACTGTGCAGAGTTCTGGTCTCCATATCACACTTAGAATACGGTGCACAGTTCTGGTTTCCATATCACACTTAGAATACGGTGCACAGATTTGGTCTCCATATCACACTTAGAATACTGTGCACAGTTCTGGTCTCCATATCACACTTAGAATACGGTGCACAGTTCTGGTCTCCATATCACACTTAGAGGTATGCGCACAGTTCTGGTCTCATATCACACTTAGAATACTGTGCAGAGTTCTGGTCTCCAGATCACACTTAGAATACGGTGCACAGTTCTGGTCTCCATATCACACTTAAAATACGGTGCACATTTCTGGTCTCCATAATACACTTAGAGTTATGTGTACAGTTCTGTTCTCTTATCACACTTAGAATACTGTGCAGAGTTCTGGTCTACATACCACACTTAGAATACGGTGCACAGTTCTGGTTTCCATATCACACTTAGAATACGTTGCACAGATTTGGTCTCCATATCACACTTAGAATACTGTGCACAGTTCTGGTCTCCATATCACACTTAGAATACGGTGCACAGTTCTGGTCTCCATATCACACTTAGAGGTATGCGCACAGTTCTGGTCTCATATCACACTTAGAATACTGTGCAGAGTTCTGGTCTCCAGATCACACTTAGAATACGGTGCACAGTTCTGGTCTCCATATCACACTTAAAATACGGTGCACATTTCTGGTCTCCATAATACACTTAGAGTTATGTGTACAGTTCTGTTCTCTTATCACACTTAGAATACTGTGCAGAGTTCTGGTCTACATACCACACTTAGAATACGGTGCACAGTTCTGGTCTCCATATCACACTTAGAGGTATGGGCACAGTTCTGGTCTCATATCACACTTAGAATACTGTGCAGAGTTCTGGTCTCCTATATCACACTTAGAATACTGTGCACAGTTCTGGTCTCCATATCACACTTAGAATACGGTGCACAGTTCTGGTCTCCATATCACAGTTAGAGGTATGTGCACAGTTCTGTTCTCTTATCACACTTAGAATACTGTGCAGAGTTCTGCTCTCCATATCACACTTAGAATACGGTGCACAGTTCTGGTCTCCATATCACACTTAGAGGTATGCGCACAGTTCTGGTCTCATATCACATTTAGAATACTGTGCAGAGTTCTGGTCTCCACATCACACTTAGAATACGGTGCACAGTTCTGATCTCCATATCACACTTAGAATACGGTGCACAGTTTTGGTCTTCATATCACACTTAGAGTTATGTGTACAGTTCTGTTCTCTTATCACACTTAGAATACTGTGCAGAGTTCTGGTCTCCATATCACACTTAGTATACGGTGCACAGTTCTGGTCTCCATATCACACTTAGAGGTATGCGCACAGTTCTGGTCTCATATCACACTTAGAATACTGTGCAGAGTTCTGGTCTCCTATATCACACTTAGAATACTGTGCACAGTTCTGGTCTCCATATCACACTTAGAATACGGTGCACAGTTCTGGTCTCCATATCACAGTTAGAGGTATGTGCACAGTTCTGTTCTCTTATCACACTTAAAATACTGTGCAGAGTTCTGCTCTCCATATCACACTTAGAATACGGTGCACAGTTCTGGTCTCCATATCACACTTAGAGGTATGTGCACAGTTCTGTTCTCTTATCACACTTAGAATACTGTGCACAGTTCTGGTCTCATATCATATTTAGTGTTCTGTGCACAGTGCTGGTCTCATATCACGCTTAGAATAATATGCACAGTTCTGGTCACCATATCACACTTACTGTACTGTGCAGAATTCTGGCCTCCATATCAGATTTACAACACTCTGCACAGTTCTGGTATCCACATCATACTTAAAGTATTGTACACAATTCTGGTCTCCATAGCACACTTACTGTAATGAGCAGAGTTCTGGTCTCCATATCACACTTAGAATACTGTGCACAATTCTGAACTCCATATCACATTTAGAGTTCTGTGCACAGTTCTGGTCTCCATATCACACTTAGAATACTGTGCACAGTTCTGGTCTCCATATCACACTTTGAATACTCTGCACAGTCCTGGTCCCAATATCACATTTAAAATACTGTGCACAGCTCTGGTCTCCATATCACATTTTGAGTACTGTGAAGAGTTCCGGTCTCCATATATCACTTACAATATTGTGCAGAGTTCTGTTCTCCATATCACACTTAGAGTACTGTGCAAAGTTCTGGTCTCATATCACATTTAGAGTTCTGTGCACAGTTCTGATCTCATATCACACTTAGAAATCTGTGTAGAGTTCTGGTCTCATATCACACTTAGAAAACTGTGCACAGTTCTGGTCTCCATATCACATTTAGAGTTCTGTGCACAGGTTGTTCTCCTATCACATTTAGGATACTGTGTAGAGTTCTGGTCTCCATAGCACACTTAGAATACTGTGCACTGTTCTGGTCTCCGTATCACACTTGGAGGTATGTGCACAGTTCTGGTGTCATATCAAACTTAGAATACTGTATAGAGTTCTGGTTTCCATATCACACTTAGAATACTGTTCATAGTTCTGATCTCCATATTACATTTAGAGTTATCTGCACAGTTCTGATCTCCCCATCACACTCAGAATACTGTGGACAGTTCTGTTCTCCATTTCACACTTAGAGTATTATGCACGGTTCTGATCTACTTATCAAAATTAGAATACTGTACTCAGTTCTGTCTCCATATCACACTTTGAATACTCTGCACAGTCCTGGTCTCCATATCACACTTAGATTACTGTGTAGAGTTACGCTGTCCATATCGCTCTTAGAATACTGTGCGCAGTTCTGGTGATAATGACCAGATAACCTTTTGGTTTAGTGATGTTTGTTTCGGGATAAATATTGGCCAGGACACCGGGGAGAACTCCCCTGCTCTTCCTCGAAATAGTGCCATGGGATCTATTACGCACACCTGCGTGAGCAGGCGGATCCTCGGTTTAACATCTGATGTGAAAGACAGCAACTCCGACAGTGCAGCGCCCCCCTCAGTACTGAACTGGGAGTGTCGATTTACATTTCGTGTTCAAGTCTCTGGAGTGGGACTTGAACCCACGATCTTCTGAATCAGGATTCCTCACGGTTCAGGATTCACTAATCTCGGCAGAGAATGTTTCTCTCTGCTCTGGTGTCAGACAGTTAGTGAGGTGTCCTTGGTCGCAGGTTTTTCCTGAGTTGGCTGATCATATTCGGAGCGGCAGTGGGTGTCTGGAACCCTTTACTGGTAACTGTCCAGGAACCGACTGCTAGAAAGGGCATCTACCCTATTTAGAGAACTGCGTTCAATTCTGGGCACTACACATCAGGCAGGATATACTGGCCTTGGAGGGGCTACAGTGCAGATTTACCAGAATGATACCGCGGATAAAAGAATAAAATAATGAGGACAGGTTGCACAGAATAGGCTTGTATTCCTTTGAGTATAGAAGATTAAGAGGTGATCTAATTGAGGTGTTTAAGTTGATAAATGGAATTGATTGGGTTGATATAGGTGGGGGAGTCCAGATCAAGGAGCATAACCTTAAAATTAGAGCTAGGCCGCAGCGGTGATGTCAGGAAGGATTCCTTCACACAAAGGGTAGTGGCAATCTGGACTTCTCTCCCCCAAAAAGCTGTTGAGGCAGGGGGTCAATTAAAAATTTCAAAACTGAGTTTGCTGGATTTTTGTTAGACAAGGGTATCAAGGGTTACAGAAACAAGGCGGGTAGATGGTGTTGAGGTGCAGATCAGTCAGGATTTAATTGAATGTCGGAACAGGCTGGAGGCGCTGAATGACCTCCTCCTGTCCCTGTGTTGGTATTAATGCCCTGCGGTCATATTCCATTCAGACTCTCTCACCAGACACGATAAACGTTCACTAATGACAGAAGTGAATAAACTACCTCACACCGGCATTACACATATTTCCCCAACACAAAAGACCCCTTGGAACTCCATTCTCTCGACCTTTCACATTTTCTCTGACGGGAGCTGCAACTGGTTCCTGCAGATTTTCATCGCGACAAAAATTACAACAAGTCACCAGAAAATTTACCTTTTTGCACCTAAAATCCTGGATTTTGTTTGACAGTCGTTTTGAACGAGTGTAATTTTCGTGTCGAGCTCGTGACCCTGGGGGCGGCGCCATTATAATGAGCGGAGATGTGATCGAGCTCAAGGGTCTATAGACTGGCATAAAGGAGCAAGGGATTTCGGGAAGTGCGTTATTCAGTGCGTAAAACAATTGCACCCGAATTTAATTCTTTTGTTACGCCGCGTATTTGCTTCACAGCCCATTACAGGAGGCTCTGGGAGCAAATACACTGGAAATGTTAAAGAGTCTCCCGGAATCGTTGCCAATTCCTTGTCATTCCATTAATGATGGTGTTTAAGCAACAGCGAGAGGGTGATATCTCAAAGGTGATTTATTCTCCTTGAGACAGTAATGGCTGAACACTGGTCTCCTGATTGTGAAGATGAAGCCTTGCTTGACTTTCATTTCTGTTTCACAGATCCTTCCTCATGCAACGGTCCAGTGATTATTCTTCGGTAACCGTCACTAGAACAGGTCTTACTGGAGGCCACGATGACCTTAAACTGCTTCGTGTCTAATGCTCCTTATGGAGTCAACGTGACCTGGACCAGAGGAAAGAATATTTTGAAATCACAGATTGCCGTTCAAACCGGAGAGGATCCCAACAGCGTGATCAGCAACTTCAACATCTCGACACAAGCCTGGCTGAGTGGGGATGAGTTCACCTGCGTGGTGAACCATCAGGATATGCCGACTCCTATGAGGAATTCCATCCACAAGGAAAAAGGTGAGCGGTGAAATTGTAGCAATAAGTGAGACATTGTGACTATTTGCTGTCCTTGTGTCAATTCGTTCTATTAAGAGCTTCAATGTACTACTCTGATAATTCAGATTGGTAATTCCACTAACTAAACACTCTGGCACCCGATAATATGCACTTAATGGGAAACTAGATAAGTCCATGAGAGAAAAAGGAATGGAAGGATATGTTATTGGGGTTAGATGGTTGGAGTCTCCTGTGGAGCATAAACACCAGCACAGAGCTGTTGGGCAGAATGGCCTGTTTCTGTGCTGTAAATTCAACTCTTCAAGCTCTCAGAGACAAGGATGGAATAGCCCTCAGCTCCGGGCTGGAAATGGGACAGGGCCCAGATGGGAAATATAAATCCTTTAAAATTCAGCGGAAAGCACATTTCTGTCACATCTAACCACCGCTTCATTGTCTCTGGAATTCTCCAGTTTATTGTCCTTTATTGTAATTGTCCTGCAGCTAAAGATCCGCGGCAAACGTTCGCGTCTGTCCTCCTGCCCTCGGCAGAAGAAATCTCCGCTCAGAGGTTCGTCATACTCACCTGCTTAGGGAGAGGTTTCTCCCCCCGAGAGATCTTCGTCAAGATGATCGTCAATGACAAGCCGGTGAATTCCAGCAACTACAAGAACACCGAGGTGATGGCGGAGAACGGCAGCAGTTCCTTCTTCATTTACAGCCTGTTATCCATTGCAGCGGAGGAGTGGGCCAGCGGCGCTTCTTACTCCTGTGTGGTGGGACATGAAGCGCTCCCCTTGAAGATCATCACCAGAACGATCAATAAATCCAGTGGTAAACAATGTTTGTGAACATTTCCCTTGTACTGAATGACACTGTCAATTCTTATCATTGAGCAACTGCATCTCAGTTCTTAAATAAAAATCAATAAAGGCCTTTTCTTCCGATCGTGAGTTAAACACACAGCCGCTGAATTAATTGTTTTCCCATTTTTGCCAAGGGGGAGCTGTTTATCTGAAGTAGGGTGTTTGCGGTTCTCGGGCACAAGGCTTGTAACGCCAGCGCTCCCAACTCAGATTACATCACGGGTTAGAACATAAACAACTTAAGAAATAGGAGCAGGAGTCGGGCATTTGGCGCTTCGAACCAGCTCCGCCATTAAATAAGTTCATGGCTGATCTTCTACCTCATCTCCACTTTCCTGAACTATCCCCATATCCCTTGACCCCCTTAATACTCAAAAATCTATCGATCTCTGTCTTGAATATACTCAACGACTGAGCCTCCACAACCCTCTGGGGTAGATAATTCCAAAGATTCACCATCCTCTGAGTGTAGAAATTTCTCCTCATCTCAGACCTAAATGGCCGACCCCTTATTCTGAGATTGTGATCTCCGGTTTTAGACTCATCAGCCAGGGGAAATAACTTCCCTGCATCCACCCTGTCAAGCCGTGTAAAATTGTATATGTTTCAATGAGATCAGCTCTCATTCTTCAAAACTCTACAGAATATAGGCTTAGTCTACTCAATTTGTCCTCATAGGACAATCCCCCCATCCCAGGAATCAGTCTGGTGAACTTTTGTTGCACTCCCTCTATGGCAAGTATACCCTTCCTTAGGTAAGGAGAACAGAGCTGTACTCAATACCCCAGGTGTGGTCTCACCAGGGCCCTATATAATTGCAGTAAGACGTATTTACTCTTACACTCAAATCCTCTTGTAATAAAGGTCAACATACCATTTGCTTTCCTAATTGCTTGCTATACTTGCATGTTAACTTTCAGTGATTCGTGTACAAGGACATCAAGCTCCCTCTAAACGCCAACATCTCCCAATTTCTCACCATTTAAAAATACTCTGCTTTTCTGTTTTTCCTACCAAAGTGCATAACTTCACATTTCTCCACCTTATATTCCATTTGCCATGTTGTTGCCCACTCACTTAGCCTGTCTATATCCCTTTGAAGCCTCTTTGAATCCTCCTCACAACTTACATTCCCACTTAGCCTTTTTTCATCAGCAAAATTGGAAATATTCCATTTGGTCCCCTCATCCGAATCATTGATGTAAATTGGGAATAGCTGAGGCCCAAGCACTGATCCTTGGGTACCCCACTAGTTACAGCCTGCCAACCCGCAAGTGACCTGTTTATTCCTACTCTCTGTTTTCTGTCCGTTAACCAAACCTCAATCCATGCTAGTTTATTACCCCCAATCTCATGAGCCCTAATTCTGTTTAAATATCTTGTGTGGCACCTTATCGAATGCCTTCTGAAAATCCAAATACACCACATCCACTGGTTCCCCATTATCTATTCTGATAGTTATAACCTCAAAACTCTAACAGAATCGTCAAACACGATTTCCCTTTCATAAATCCGTGTTGACTCTGCCCAATCCTATTATTATTTTCTAAGTCCCCTGTTACCACGTCCTTAACAATAGAATCTAGCATTTTTCCTACTACTGATGTAATTCTAACTGGTCTGAAGTTCCCCGATTTCTCTCTCCCTCCTTTCTTAAATAGTGGGGTTACATTTTCCACCTTCCAATCCAGGGGAACCGTTCTGGAATCTATGGAATTTTGGAAAATGACAACCACTATCTCTATAGCCAACTCTTTCAACTCTTGCATGTAGGCAATCAGATCCAACGGATTTATTGGCTTTCAGTCCCATCAATTTCTCCAGTACTACTTTTTTTTACTAATACTAATATCTTTCAATTCCTCATGCTCATTAGACCCTTGTTGTCCCCTATTTCCAGGAAGTTTTTTGCGTCTTCTTCCGTGAAGACGGACACAAAGTATTTGCTTAATTGCTCAGCCATTTCGTTATTCCCCAATTATAATTGCTCCTGTATCAGCTTGGAAGGGACCCACATTTATTTTCGCTAATCTTTACATTTTTACATACCTATTTACAGTCTGTTTTTATGTCTCTCACTAGTTTACTCTCATATTCTATTTTCCCTTTCTTTATCAATTTCTTCGTCCTCTTTTGCTGAATTCTAAAATCTTCCCAATCCCCTGGCTTACTAATCTTTTGGCAGCGTCATCAGTCTCTTCGTTTGATCTAATACGATCTTTAACTTCTCTTGTTAGCCACGATTGGACCACTTTTCCTGTGGGTTTTTTGTGCCTGAAAGGAATGTATATTTGTTGTAAATGATGTATTAATTCTTTAAATGCTAGCCATGTAGTCTACCTTAGCTAACTCGCCCCTCATATCTTCGTAGTTTGCTTTGTTAGAGACAGAGTGAAGCTCTCTGACTACAGCATTCCTCAAAGTAACTTGAGCAAATTTCCCTCCGCTGGGGGAATCTGAATATTCACATTACCGACAAGCAAAGGCTGCACATTTAGATCTCGGTCTCCCAGTTTCTCGTGTTATTCATCCCATCAGAATTGGGGACAGTTTTCATTTGGAGAATCGCACTCACTGAAGTCCGGCCACAGAGGACCATGAACTGTGTCTCACCAGAGAGAGGGGAAAGGCAAGTGTTGATGCACTGTACCTCCACTGCCCACCAGAGAGAGGCGAAAGGGCAATCTTTAAACAACCGTAACCCCACTCCTCCACCAGAGAGAGAGGAAAAGGCAATTGTTAACCCAATGTACCCCCACTCCCCCACCAGAGAGAGGGGATAGAGCAACTGTTAACCCACTGTAGCTCCGACTCCCCCACAAGAGAGAGGGGAAAAGGCAATTGTTAACCCACTGTACCCCCACTCCCCCACCAGAGAGAGGCGAAAGGGCAATTGTTAACCCACTGTACCCCCACTCCCCCACCAGAGAGAGGGGATAGAGCAACTGTTAACCCACTGTAGCTCCGACTCTCCCACCAGAGAGAGGGGAAAAGGCAATTGTTAACCAACTGTGCCACCCACCACCCCAGCAGAGAGAGGGAGAAGAGCGATTGTTAAACTACTGTACAGCGTTCCCCCACCAGGGAGAGGGGAAAGGATAATTGATAACCACATATACCCCCCACTCCCCCACCAGAGAGACGGGAAAGGACAATTGTTAACCCACTGTACCGAATCGCCCCCACCAGAGAGAGGGGAAAGTGCAATTGTTAACCCACTGTACCCCCACTACCCCACCAGAGAGATGGAGAAGGGCAATTGTTAACCCACTGTACCCCCACTACCCCACCAGAGAGATGGAGAAGGACAATTGTTAACCCACTGTAACACCACTCCCCAACCAGAGAGAGGGGAAAGGGCAAACGTTAACCCACTGTACCCAACACTCCCCAATCAGAGAGAGGGGCAAGGGCAATTATTAACCCACTAAATCCCCCCACTACCTCACTAGAGAGAGGGAGAAGGACAATTGTTAACCCACTGATCCCACTCTCCTCCACCAGAGAGAGGGGGAAGATCAAAATTTAACTCACTGTACCCCCACTCCCCCACCAGAGAGAGGCGAAGTGGCAATTGTTAATACACTGTACCCCCACTCCCCCACCAGAGAGAGTGGAAAGGGCAATTGTTAACCCCCTGAGCACCACTCCCCAACCAGAGATTGGGAAGGACAATCCTTAACCCACTGTACCCCCACTCCCCCACCAGAGAGAGTGGAAAGGGCAATTGTTAACCCCCTGAGCACCACTCCCCAACCAGAGATTGGGAAGGACAATCCTTAACCCACTGTACCCCACTCCCCCACCAGAGAGACGGGAAAGGACAATTGTTAACCCACTGTACCGCCCACTCCCCAACCAGAGAGAGGGGAAAGGGCAATTGTTAACTCACTGTACCCCCACTCCCCAACCAGAGAGAGGGGAAAGGGCAATTATTAACCCACTAAATCCCCCCCTAACCCACTAGAGAGAGGGAGAAGGGCAATTGTTAACCCACTGTACCGCCCACTCCCCAACCAGAGAGAGGCGAAAGGGCAATTAACCCACTCTACCCACCACTCCCCAATCAGAGAGAGGGGCAAGGGCAATTATTAACCCACTAAATCCCCCCCTAACCCACTAGAGAGAGGGAGAAGGGCAATTGTTAACCCACTGTACCCCATCTACCCCACCAGAGAGAGGGGAAAGGGCGACTGTTAACTCACTGTAATCCATTACCCCACCAGAGAGAGGGGAAAGGGCAATTGTTAACCCAATGTACCCCACTCCCCCACCAGAGGGAGGGGGATGTGCGATTTTTAACCCACTGTACCCCCACTCTCCCACCAGAGAGAGAGGAAAGGCAATTGTTAACCCAATGTACACCCACACCCCCACCAGAGAGCGGGGGAATGGCAATTGTTAACCCACTGTACCCCCACTCTCACACCAGAGAGAGAGGAAAGGCAATTGTTAACCCACTGTACCCCACTCCCACACCAGAGTGGGGGAAGGACAATTGTTAACCCACTGTACCCCCACTCCCACACCAGAGAGAGGGGAAAGGGCAACTGTTAACCCAATGTACCTCCAACTCCCCCACCAGAGAGAGGGGAAAGGCAATTGTTAACACACTGTACCCCCACTCCCCCACCAGAGAGGGAGGAAAGGGCAATTGTTAACCCACTGTACCCCATCTACCCCAACAGAGAGAGGGAAAAGGGCAATTGTTAACCCACTAGACCCCCACTCCCCCACCAGAGAGAGGGGAAAGGGCAATTGTTAACACACTGTACCCCCTCTCCCCAAAAGAGAGAGGTAAAAAGGCCATTGTTAACCCACTGTACCCCCACTCCCCCACCAGAGAGAGGGGAAAGGGCAATTGTTAACCCACTGTACCAACACTCCCCCACCAGATCGAGGAAAGGGCAATTGTCAACCTACTGTAACCCCACTCCCCCACCAGAGAGAGGGGAAAGGTCAATTGTTAACCCACTGATGCCCCTCTTCCCCACCATAGAGAGGGGAAAGGGCAATTGTTAACCCAATGTACCTCCAACTCCGCCACCAGAGAGAGGGGAAAAGGCAATTGTTAACACACTGTACCCCCACTCCCCAACAGAGAGAGGGGAAAGGGCAATTGTTAACCCACTGATCCCTCTCTTCCCCACCAGAGAGAGGGGAAAAGGCAATTGTTAACCCACTGTACCCCCACTCCCCCACCAGAGAGAGGGGAAAGGGCAACTGTTAACCCACTAGACCCCCACTCCCCCACCAGAGAGAGGGGAAAGGGCAATTGTTAACCCACTGTACCTCCAACTTCGCCACCAGAGAGAGGGGAAAAGGCAATTGTTAACACACTGTACCCCCACTCCCCAACAGAGAGAGGGAAAAGGGCAATTGTTAACCCACTAGACCCCCACTCCCCCACCAGAGAGAGGGGAAAGGGCAATTGTTAACACACTGTACCCCCTCTCCCCAAAAGAGAGAGGGAAAAAGGCCATTGTTAACCCACTGATGCCCCTCTTCCCCACCATAGAGAGGGGAAAGGGCAATTGTTAACCCAATGTACCTCCAACTCCGCCACCAGAGAGAGGGGAAAAGGCAATTGTTAACACACTGTACCCCCACTCCCCAACAGAGAGAGGGGAAAGGGCAATTCTTAACCCACTGATCCCTCTCTTCCCCACCAGAGAGAGGGGAAAGGGCAATTGTTAACACAATGTACCTCCAAATCCGCCACCAGAGAGAGGGGAAAGGGCAATTGTTAACACACTGTACCACCTCTCCCCAACAGAGAGAGGGACAAAGGCAATTGTTAACACACTGTACCCCCACTCCCCCACCAGAGAGGGAGGAAAGGGCAATTCTTAACCTACTATACACCCAGTCCCCCACCAGATAGAGGGGAAAGGCCAATTATTAACCAACTGTACCCCCTGCGCACCAGAGAGAGGGGAAAGGGCAATAGTTAAACGGCTGTACCACCAACTCCCCGACCAGAGAGAGGGGGCAGAGCAATTGTTAACCCACTGCACCCCCACTCCCACAACAGAGAGAGGGAAAAAGGCCATGGTTAACACACTGTACACCCACTCCCCCACCAGAGAGGGAGAAAAGGACAATTGTTAACCAACTGTAACCCCAGACCCCAAACAGAAAGAGAGGAAAGGGCAATTGTTAACCCACTGGACCCCGAATCTCCAATAGAAAGAGAGGAAAGTGAAATTGTTAACCCACTGTACCCCCACACCCCCATAGAAAGAGAGGAAAGAGGAATTGTTAACCCACTGTACCCCCACACCCCCATAGAAAGAGAGGAAAGGGAAATTGTTAACCCACTGTACCCCCACTCCCCCGTAGAAAGAGAGGAAAGGGCAATTGTTAACCCACTGTACACCCACTCCCCCATAGAAAGAGAGGAAAGGGCAATTGTTAACCCACTGTACCGAATCGCCCCCACCAGAGAGAGGGGAAAGGGAAATTGTTAACCAAATGTAACCCACTCCCACAACAGAGAGACTGGAAAGGTCGACTCTTAACCAACTGTAACCCACTCCCATAACAGAGAGACTGGAAAGGTCGACTCTTAAACAACATTAGCAACACTCCCACAACAGAGAAAGGGGAAAGGGCAATTGTTAAACCACTGTACCCCCACTCCACAACCAGAGAATGGGGAAAGGGCAATTGTTAACCCACTGTAGCCCCACTCACCCACCAGAGAGAGGGGAAAGGGCAATTGTTAATCAACTGTACCACCACTCCCCCACCAGAGAATGGGGAAAGGGCAATTGTTAAGCCACTGTACCACCCGCTCCCCCACCAGAGAGAGGGGAAAGGGCAATTGTTAACCCACTGTACCCCTACTCCCCAACCAGAGAATGGGGAAAGGGCAATTGTTAACCCACTGTACCCCCACTCACCAACCAGAGAGCGGGGAAAGGGCAATTGTTAACCCACTGTACCCTCACTCCCCACCATAGAGAGGGGAAAGTGCAATTGTTAACCCACTGTACACCCCACTCCCCCACCAGAGAGAGGGTAAAGGGCAATTGTTAACCCACTGTACCCCAACTCACCCAACAGAGAGAGTGGAAAGGGCAATTGTTAACCCACTGTAGCCCCCGCTCCCGCACCAGAGAGAGGGAGAAGGGCAATTGTTAACCCACTGTACCCCCACTCACCCAACAGAGAGAGTGGAAAGGGCAATTGTTAACCCACTGTAGCCACCGCTCCCCCCACCAGAGAGTGGGGGAAGGGCAATTGTTAACCCACTGTAGCCCCCGCTCCCACCACCAGAGAGAGGGTAACGGGCAATTGTTAACCCACTGTACCAACCGCTCCCCCACCAGAGAGAGGGGAGAGGCCAATTGTTAACCCACTGTACCTCCACACCCCACCAGAGAGAGGGGAAAGGGCAATTGTTAACCCAAAGTACCTCCACTCCCCCACCAGAGAGAGCGGAATTGTCAATAATTAACCCACTGTACCACCACTCCCGCACCAGAGAGAGGGGAAAGGGCAATTGTTAACACACTGTAGCCCCCGCTCCCGCACCAGAGAGAGGGGAAAGGGCAATTGTTAACCAACTGTACCCACCACTCCCACACCAGAGAGAGGGGAAAGGGCAATTGTTAACCCACTGAGCCCACCACTTCCACCACAAGAGAGAGGGGACAGGACATTAGTTAACCGACTCTACTCCCCTCCACCACCAGAGAGAGGGGTATGTGCAATTGTTAACCCACTGTACCTCCCACTCCCCCACCAGTGAGAGGGGAAAGGACAATTGTTAACCCACTGTACCTCCCACATCCCCACCAGAGAGAGGGAAAAGGGATATTGTTAATACACTGTACCCCCACTCCCCCACCAGAGAGAGGGGAAAGGGCAATTGTTAACACATTGTACCCCCCACTCCCCAATCAGAGAGAGGGGCAAGGGCAAGTGTTAACCCACTGTACCCCCACTCCCCCACCAGAGAGAGGGGAAAGGGCAATTGTTAACCCACTGTACCACAACTGCCCCACAAGAGAGTGGGGGAAGGACAATTATTAACCCACTTTACCCCCCTCCTCCCCACCAGAGAGAGGGGACAGGACATTAATTAACCGAATGTACTCGCCTCCACCACCAGAGAGAGGGGAATGTGCAACTGCTAACCCACTGTACCTCCCACTCCCCCACCAGTGAGAGGGGACAGAGCAATTGTTAACCCACTGCACCCCCACTCCCCCACCAGTGAGACTGGAAAGGACAATTGTTTACCAACTTGAACTCCAGACCCCCACCAGAAAGAGAGGAAAGGGAAATTGTTAACCAACTGTAACCCCAGACACCAACCAGAAAGAGAGGAAAGGGCAATTGTTAACCCACTGTACTCCAACTCCACCATAGAAAGAGAGGAAAGAACAATTGTTAACCCACTGTACCCCCACTCCCTCACCAGAGAGAGGGGGAAGGACAATTGTTAACACACTGTACCCCCACTCCCCCACCAGAGAGAGGGGAAATTGTTAACCCACTGTACCTCCCACTCCCACAACAGTGAGAGAGGACAGGACATATATTAACCCAGGGTACCCCCCTCCGCCACCAGGGACAGTGGAATTGGCAATTGTTAACACACTGTATCCCAACTTCACCAACAGAGAGGGGGGAAATGGCAATTGTTAAACCACTGTATCCTCACTCTTCCGCCAGATAGAGGGAAGAGAGCAATAGTTAACTCACTGTACACCCACACCCACAAAAGAGAGAGGGGAAAGTGCAATTGTTAACCAACTGTACGCCCACTTCCCCACCAGAGAGAGAGGAAAGGGCAATTGTGAACGCACTGTTCCCCCACTCCCCCACCAGAGAGAGGGGAAAGTGCAATTGTTATCCCACTGTACCCACACTTCCCCACCAGAGAGAGGGAAAAGTGCAATTGTTAACCCACTGTACCCCCATTCTCCCACCAGAGAGAGGGGGAAGGGCAATTGTTAACCCACTGTACCCCCACTCCCCCCCAGAGAGAGGGGAAAGGGCAATTGTTTACCCAATGTGCCCCCACTCCCCCACCAGAGAGAGGGGAAAGGACAATTGTTTACCGACTGTACCCCAACTCCCCCACCAGAGAGAGGGGGAAGTGCAATTGTTAACCCACTGTACCCCCATTCTCCCACCAGAGAGAGGGAAAAGTGCAATTGTTATCCCACTGTACCCACACTACCCCACCAGAGAGGGAAAAGTGCAATTGTTATCCCACTGTACCCACACTCCCCCACCAGAGAGGGAAAACTGCAATTGTTATCCCACTGTACCCCCACTCCCCCTTCAGAGAGAGGGGAAAGGGCAATTGTTAGCCCACTGTACCCCCACTCCCCCTTCAGAGAGAGGGGAAAGGGCAATTGTTAACCCACTGTACACCCACTCCCCCACCAGAGAGAGAGGAAAGGGCAATTGTTTACCCAATGTACCCCCACTCCCCCACCAGAGAGAGGGAAAAGTGCAATTGTTATCCCACTGTACCCCCACTCCCCCTTCAGAGAGAGGGGAAAGGGCAATTGTTAACCCACTGTACACCCCACTCCCCCACCAGAGAGAGGGTAAAGGGCAATTGTTAACCCACTGTACCCCCACTCACCCAACAGAGAGAGTGGAAAGGGCAATTGTTAACCCACTGTAGCCCCCGCTCCCGCACCAGAGAGAGGGAGAAGGGCAATTGTTAACCCACTGTACCCCCACTCACCCAACAGAGAGAGTGGAAAGGGCAATTGTTAACCCACTGTAGCCACCGCTCCCCCCACCAGAGAGTGGGGGAAGGGCAATTGGTAACCCACTGTAGCCCCCGCTCCCACCACCAGAGAGAGGGTAACGGGCAATTGTTAACCCACTGTACCAACCGCTCCCCCACCAGAGAGAGGGGAGAGGCCAATTGTTAACCCACTGTACCTCCACACCCCACCAGAGAGAGGGGAAAGGGCAATTGTTAACCCAAAGTACCTCCACTCCCCCACCAGAGAGAGCGGAATTGTCAATAATTAACCCACTGTACCACCACTCCCGCACCAGAGAGAGGGGAAAGGGCAATTGTTAACACACTGTAGCCCCCGCTCCCGCACCAGAGAGAGGGGAAAGGGCAATTGTTAACCAACTGTACCCACCACTCCCACACCAGAGAGAGGGGAAAGGGCAATTGTTAACCCACTGAGCCCACCACTTCCACCACAAGAGAGAGGGGACAGGACATTAGTTAACCGACTCTACTCCCCTCCACCACCAGAGAGAGGGGTATGTGCAATTGTTAACCCACTGTACCTCCCACTCCCCCACCAGTGAGAGGGGAAAGGACAATTGTTAACCCACTGTACCTCCCACATCCCCACCAGAGAGAGGGAAAAGGGATATTGTTAATACACTGTACCCCCACTCCCCCACCAGAGAGAGGGGAAAGGGCAATTGTTAACACATTGTACCCCCCACTCCCCAATCAGAGAGAGGGGCAAGGGCAAGTGTTAACACACTGTACCCCCACTCCCCCACCAGAGAGAGGGGAAAGGGCAATTGTTAACCCACTGTACCACAACTGCCCCACAAGAGAGTGGGGGAAGGACAATTATTAACCCACTTTACCCCCCTCCTCCCCACCAGAGAGAGGGGACAGGACATTAATTAACCGAATGTACTCGCCTCCACCACCAGAGAGAGGGGAATGTGCAACTGCTAACCCACTGTACCTCCCACTCCCCCACCAGTGAGAGGGGACAGAGCAATTGTTAACCCACTGCACCCCCACTCCCCCACCAGTGAGACTGGAAAGGACAATTGTTTACCAACTTGAACTCCAGACCCCCACCAGAAAGAGAGGAAAGGGAAATTGTTAACCAACTGTAACCCCAGACACCAACCAGAAAGAGAGGAAAGGGCAATTGTTAACCCACTGTACTCCAACTCCACCATAGAAAGAGAGGAAAGAACAATTGTTAACCCACTGTACCCCCACTCCCTCACCAGAGAGAGGGGGAAGGACAATTGTTAACACACTGTACCCCCACTCCCCCACCAGAGAGAGGGGAAATTGTTAACCCACTGTACCTCCCACTCCCACAACAGTGAGAGAGGACAGGACATATATTAACCCAGGGTACCCCCCTCCGCCACCAGGGACAGTGGAATTGGCAATTGTTAACACACTGTATCCCAACTTCACCAACAGAGAGGGGGGAAATGGCAATTGTTAAACCACTGTATCCTCACTCTTCCGCCAGATAGAGGGAAGAGAGCAATAGTTAACTCACTGTACACCCACACCCACAAAAGAGAGAGGGGAAAGTGCAATTGTTAACCAACTGTACGCCCACTTCCCCACCAGAGAGAGAGGAAAGGGCAATTGTGAACGCACTGTTCCCCCACTCCCCCACCAGAGAGAGGGGAAAGTGCAATTGTTATCCCACTGTACCCACACTTCCCCACCAGAGAGAGGGAAAAGTGCAATTGTTAACCCACTGTACCCCCATTCTCCCACCAGAGAGAGGGGGAAGGGCAATTGTTAACCCACTGTACCCCCACTCCCCCCCAGAGAGAGGGGAAAGGGCAATTGTTTACCCAATGTGCCCCCACTCCCCACCAGAGATAGGGGAAAGGACAATTGTTTACCGACTGTACCCCAACTCCCCCACCAGAGAGAGGGGGAAGTGCAATTGTTAACCCACTGTACCCCCATTCTCCCACCAGAGAGAGGGAAAAGTGCAATTGTTATCCCACTGTACCCACACTACCCCACCAGAGAGGGAAAAGTGCAATTGTTATCCCACTGTACCCACACTCCCCCACCAGAGAGGGAAAACTGCAATTGTTATCCCACTGTACCCCCACTCCCCCTTCAGAGAGAGAGGAAAGGGCAATTGTTTACCCAATGTACCCCCACTCCCCCACCAGAGAGAGGGAAAAGTGCAATTGTTATCCCACTGTACCCCCACTCCCCCTTCAGAGAGAGGGGAAAGGGCAATTGTTAGCCCACTGTACCCCCACTCCCCCTTCAGAGAGAGGGGAAAGGGCAATTGTTAACACACTGTACACCCACTCCCCCACCAGAGAGAGAGGAAAGGGCAATTGTTTACCCAATGTACCCCCACTCCCCCACCAGAGAGAGGGGAAAGGGCAATTGTTAGCCCACTGTACCCCAGTCCCCCATCAGAGAGAGAGGAAAGGGCAATTGTTAGCCCACTGTACAACCACTCCCCCATCAGAGAGAGGGGAAAGGGCAATTGTTAGCCCACTGTACCCCCACTCCCCCATCAGCGAGAGGGGAAAGGGCAATTGTTAACCCACTGTACCCCCACTCCCCCAACAGAGAGAGGGGAAAAGTCATTTTTTAACCAACTGTACCCACACGCCCCCACCAGAGAGAGGGGAAATGGCAACTGTATAAACCATTGTACCCGCACACCCACACTGGTGAGAGGGGAGCGGACATTAATGAACACACTATACCCCCCTCCACTACCAGAGAGAAGGGAATGGGCAATTGTTAACACACTGTACCCCCACTTCCCACCAGAGAGTGGGGAAAGAGCAATTGTTAAATCACTGTATCCCAACAGCAACACCAGAGAGTGGGGAAAGAGCAATTGTTAACACACTGTACCCCCACTCCCCACCAGAGAGAGGGGAAAGGGCAATTGTTAACACAATGTAACGCATTCCAACACCAGAGAGACTGGAAAGGTTGACTGTCGCAACACTCCCCCAGCAGAGAGAGAGAGAGGAAAGGGCAATTGTTATCCCACTGTACCCCCGCTCCCATAGCAGAGAGAGGGGGAAGGGAAACTATTAAACAACTGTACTTTCCACATTCCCTCCAGAGGAAGAGGAATGGAAATTGTTAACACAGTTTACCCACAGTCCCACACCAGAGAGAGGGGAAAGAAAATTGTTATCCCACTTTACCGTCGCTCCGCCACCAGAGAGAACGGAAAGGGCAACTGTTAACTCACTTTTACCGCAGTACCCCACCAGAGACAAGGAAAGGTTATTTTTGAACCCACTGTACCTCCCGCACCACAACCAGAGGAAGGGGAAAGGGCAATTGTTAACACACTTTAACCCACTCCCCCACCAGAGAGACTGGAACGTTCGACTCTTATCCAACTGTCGCAATACTCCCCATCAGAGAGAGGGGGAAGGGAAATTGTTAACCCACTGTGCCCCCACTCCCCCACCAGAGAGAGGGGAAAGGACAATTGTTAACCCACTGTACCCCCATTCCCCCACCAGAGAGAGGGGGAAGGACAATTGTTAACCCACTGTACAACCCTAACCCACCAGAGAGAGGGGAATGGGCAATTGTTAACACACTGTACCCCAACTTCACCAACAGAGAGAGGGGAGAGGACAATTCTTAACCCACTGTACTCCCATTCCCCACCAGAGAGAGGGGAATGGGCAGTTGTTAACCAACTGTACCCGCTGCCTCACCAGAGAGAGGGGAAAGGACAATTGTTAACCCACTGTACCCCCACTCCCCCACCAGAGAGAGGGGAAAGGGCAACTATTAACATACTGTACCCCCCACTCCCCACCAGAGAGAGGGGAAAGGACAATTGTTAACCCACTGTACCCCCACTCCCCCACCAGAGAGAGGGGAAAGGGCACTTGTTAACACATTGTACCCCCGACTCCCCCACCAGAGAGAGGGGAAAGGGCAACTATTAACATACTATAGCCCCCACTCCCCACCAGAGAGAGGGGAAAGGGCAATGTTAACCTATTGTACCCGCACTCCTCCACCAGAGAGAGGGAAAAGGGCAACTGTTAACCTATTGTATCCCCTTTCGCCCACCTGAGAGAGGCAAAGGGCAATTTTCATCCCACTGTACTCCCACTCCCCCACCCCAGAGAGGGGGCGGGGGGGGGGGAAACCAATTCTGAATTATATAAAGTCAGTTGTTATCAGTAAAAGTCAGCTTCTAACTCACTGTCGGAAAATGTTAACATTGCCCCATGGGAATCCTATTGTAAAACAAATATTTTTTCTTCGTATTATCTTTAAATAGGGCTTGGGGTAAATGTTTCCCTTTTATTCGTAAATTAACAGATTGTGTTCTAACAGTCCAGATCTAAGCTAGTTTCTCCCGGTTGTGTCTCTGATGTTGCTGATGCCCATCGTTTGAAATGTTGCATTCCACCCGCTCTGTGCACACTTACACATAAACACACACAGACTTACACATAAACACACACAGACTTACACATAAACACACATTGACACCCAGACACATTACACTTACCCAGATTAAAATCCACATCATCAATGGCAGACCCAGTTATTAGTACTCTCTGAAACTTTTAACAACAGCAAAAATACTCAAACGCACCCTTACACAAAACACACACAAGCACACGCATTAACTCACACGCACAGACACACGCATAAACACACATCAGCACAAACACTTACACATAACCATACACATGAACACACTTACACAAAACACAAACACAGTTAAACATAAACACACGCACTTACATTTAAACACACACATTTACACAAAAACACACAGAGATACATACATAAACATATACAAACTTACAAAAATACACGCACACGCACTCTTACACATAACACACTTACATCGAATTACACATAAACACACACACTTACACACAAACCGCAAACGCACATGCTTATGCTTCAACACACACACTTAAGGTAAACACACACATTAACATACAAACATAAACTAAAGCAAAATAAGTGATAGTCATACACACATAAGCAAACACTAAAGCGCACAGAAACGTCAGGCTATAGAAGAATGTCGTATTAAAGTGCACTTTTTGAACGGACACAGTCTCCAACGATTGTCCTGAATAAATAATTCCTAATACCATAACATCTCTATTTCTCTATTCTGGTCCTACACATACACTGAATCAAAGTTCTCAGTAGGAAACTGAGACAATTTAATTACGTTCAGAGCATTGCAATAACAAATAAAAAAAGAAATACGCTTCTAGCTCACATCTTATCTCTCACCCAGTCCCCTTGACAGTCTCCAAATAAGTAGCTATCGTTAAAATAATCGATATCAATCAGTAAACCTGCCTCGATATTGCATCATATTGGTCCCGAACGATAGATCGTAAGGAATTGAAGAAAATCAATTAGCGTCTGACAGGGAGGAAATAATATCACGTTTTCCAACACGGACTACATGAGGATCATAAAGGAAGAGCGACTGTGGAGTTAGGAACAGAGATACATGCTGAGAGTGATTAACTTAACACAAGATATACATTGTAAATTAAATGAGAGAACAAACGAATCCGTTAAGGAAATGAAAAGATAATATATAATAATAATATGATATCCTGGATTAATAAAAGATCTGAATATATTTCCTCCTCTACATGCCCGTAGATTCCTCAGACCACATCTGGATTGAAGACTATGAGGAAGAGAGCGGCAGCATCTGGACAACCGCTTCCACATTCATCCTCCTGTTCTTCCTGAGCATTTCATACAGCGCTGCCGTCACTCTGGTGAAGGTGAGAAGATTCAATCCACTCACACTTAAACCTGACTGAAGCGGTTTGACAAATCTCTAAACGTTTCATTGATAAAAACCGTGAGATAAATGTCGTAGAGAACGAAACATCTGCTTCATTATTTTATCCCTCTTTTATAAGCCGATTTATCGGTTGAATTTCGAACGCCGTGGATTTTCCTCATCTGTTTATTAACATCGCTGTGTTCTGAAAATAAAATATGTTCTCTTGGTGATTCCCAAAGTAGAATGCCTTTAGTTAAAAGATCAGAATGTATCGCTGAGAAAAATATCAATGGGATTCTGTCTTTCTGTTTGAAATGTGTGAGATAATCGTGGCTATAATGTAAATGTATCTTAGAGTTATTTGAATATTTCACGTGAAAATAAATCACTTTTCTCATTTCTAATTCACAATTGTTTATTATATCCACTTTGTGTTACCTTTTTAAACGTTCTTTGTAAATCGTACTCTGTGAAATTGTTAATAAATCTGGAATGACAAATTTTCTAACTTAGACATTGCTGAATTCTTTCTCCGAGGCTACTCTACACAGCTCCATTTTCCCTATCACACTTTATTTATTTCCCCTGCAGGTATTTCCCCTGTCCTGTCTGGGTTGAGATTCAATCAAGACCCTTCGGTTAAGGAGCCACTGCGCCACCCAGTGTCCCCTCAGAGAAAAGACATTTTTAGCCAGGCCTTTTTATGTAAGACCCAATAGGTGGAATGACTGCACAGCGACCAGGCGCACCATGCAGTCTCCTCCAATATTATGGTCTGTAGAATCATGTCAGGTTCTATTGCAGAGCAGAGCTCTGCTCCATTACACCTTGATAAAGTGCAGTCCATGGCAGAGTAAATCACGCATTAAATACCCCATCAAACACTCCCAGGGCAGGTACACCACTGGTTAGATGAAGAAAAGGCTCCCTCTAAAATGTACCACCACAAACTCCCAGGTCAGGTACAACACGGTTCAGATAAAAAGTAAAGCTCCCTCTACACGTTCTCATCAAAAACTCCCAGAGCAGGTACAGGACGGGTTAGATAAAGAGTAACGCTCCTTCTACACTGTCCCATCAAACACTCCCAGGGCAGGTACAGGACGGGTTAGATACAGAGTAAAGCTCCCTCTACACTGGCCCATCAAACACTCCCAGTGCAGGTACAGCACGGTTAGATACAGAGTAAAATACCCTCTACACTGTCCCATCAATCACTCCCAGGGCAGGTACAGCACGGGTTAGATACAGTGTAAAGCTCCCTCTACACTGTCCCATCAAACACTCCCAGGGCAGGTACAACACGGGTTAGATACAGAGTAAAGCTCCCTCTACACTGTCACATCAAACACCCCAGGGCAGGTACAGCATGAGTTAGATACAGAGAAAAGCTTCCTCTAAACTTTCCCATCAAACACTCTCAGGGCAGGTACAGCATGGGTTAGATACAGAGTAAAGCTCCCTCTGCACTGTCCCATCAAACACTCCCAGGACAGGTAAACACGGGTTAGATACAGAGTAAATTCCCTCTATACTGTCCCGTCAAACACTCCCAGGACAGGTAAACACGGGTTAGATACAGAGTAAAGCTCCCTCTATACTGTCCCGTCAAACACTCCCAGGACAGGTAAACATGGGTTAGATACAGAGTAAAGCTCCCTCGACACTGTCCCATCAAACACTCTCAGGGCAGGTGCAGCACGGTTTGGGTACTGAGTAAAGCTCCCTCTACACTGTCCCATCAAACACTCCGAGGGCAGGTACAGCACGGGTTTGATACAGAGTACAGCTCCTCTGCATTGTCCCATCAAACACTCCCAGGACAGGTAGAACACGGGTTTGTTACAGAGTAAAGCACCCTCTACACTGTCTCATCACACACTCCCAGACCAGGTACAGCACGGTTAGATATCTGACATAAACACACCATGGAGCGCAACCCTGGGAATGATTCCCAGAGCCTTGGGCCTATCAGACACACAAACACTATTTCGACCGTTTTCTGTTGTACTCGCTCCATTTTTGCAGTTATGCACATAGACTGTCTCAAGCTTTTAGACAGTATTTGACACAAATGAGAGGAGGGTTCACAGGGTATCCGCGGGTATTTTTGAGCCTTCTGAGCCAGTGGGCCGCGCTGGGTTACAGGTTGTGTGATAGACGGGCAAAATCATTTTAGTTTTGCTCAGGCCATGTGCACGAATGGAACCCTCCACAGTATTGAATGTATTTTTTATTTGGATTAACCTCTTTAAAGGAGTCCCGAGTACAGATGTTTTACACAGACCACGGATAAAAGTAATCACTTCCAACCCTTCTCCAATCTCAGCAACACCCTTTAACCCTTACCCTCTGTCTCCTGTTTCCAGATTACGTTTCTCCCTGCTCTCCTCCATTCCTCTGATATCATCTCCCTGAACTCACTGAACATCATCCCAGGGATCCTGTCTCCCTGTTACCCTCCATTCGCTCTCATACCATCTACCTGAACACACTGAACATCACCCCAGGTTTCCTTTCTCCCGACTCTCCTCCATTCCCTCTGATACCATCTCCCTGAACTCACTGAACATCATCCCAGGGATCCTGTCTCCCTGCTCCCCTCCATTCCCTCTGATACCATCTACCTGAACACACTGAACATCACCCCAGGTTTCCTTTCTCCCGACTCTCCTCCATTCCCTCTGATACCATCTACCTGAACTCTCTGAACATCACCCCAGGGATCCTTTCTCCCTGCTCTGCTCCATTCCCTCTGACATCATCTCCCTGAACTCACTGAACCTCACCCCAGGTATCCTTCCTCCCGACTCTCCTCCATTCCCTCTGATACCATCTAGCAGAACATACTGACCATCACCCCAGGGATCTTTTCACCCTGCTCTGCTCCATTCCCTCTGATACCATCTCCCTGAACTCACTTAAGATTACGCATGGATCCGCTGGTGACATTCGCTCTCTTTACCCCTTAACTTTGGGACCCTGTCCTTCAACGTCTCATCTTTCTTTCGGAGCCTCCCGATCACGGAAACATCTCCAGAGGTTTCTGGTCAGACCCGAGTATTTTCCAACATTTTACTTCTGATGCGTGGATGCTTTTCCTCTAAACTCTGGATGTTCAGGCGTGAGGTCTCCTGTAGTGGAATAGCACAACGGGTTGCTGGATGGAAGTATCAACGCGCGACTGAAGGGCCTTTGAAGTAATTTTGGGATGGGATGGATTTGGTGAGTAAACTCTGTCTCTGCCCCAATCTCTCTCCCGCCTTTCTAAGCTCCAATTACCTTTACCCACCATCGCTGTTTCTCTCCGACTCTCTGTTCTGTCTCCAGGCTCGGAGGTTCTCAGCGAGTGCAGCGCAAATTTCAGAGAACCCGGACTGACCCCCCAGGTCACCGCCCTGAGTCAGGGGTCATAGGCTGCATAAATCGCGGCTCTTTAGCGCTGAACGGAGGCTGGAGACGGCCCGTGACCCCCTGACCCTGAATCAATGGGAGAAACAGTCAAACACGGTACTCCGACGGACTGAAACGATTGTGGCGTCACCCACTGCAGGGCAAACCAGCGGCCATGTTTGTATTACGTTACCTCGGTGATCTTTGTGTGACGTACTGTCGGCCATGTTTGTGTGACGTTATCGGCCAGGTTTGTGTAAGGTCCCACGGCCGTGTTTTTGTGACGGAAGACGCTGTGCAT
The DNA here is from genome assembly GCA_030390025.1 of Squalus acanthias. Classification (NCBI taxonomy): domain Eukaryota; kingdom Metazoa; phylum Chordata; class Chondrichthyes; order Squaliformes; family Squalidae; genus Squalus; species Squalus acanthias. The sequence goes on along the minus strand of CM059452.1, from coordinate 17,005,867 downwards.
TTCAGCCATCAAATTAAAACAGTTCGATCTAAACCGACATAAGTGAAAGTTTTGGTCGGTGAGAGCATAAAAGCTGTCGTTAATGCGGTTGGCAAGGTGCGCATGCACGAACTGTTCTCCCAGATTGCATCGCGGCCCTTGTCACAATGGGGCTTTTCACTGCCGCTGTGAATTGTGGCAGCCGCAGCCCTCTTGGGCCGAGTCTTTAACTAAGTGAATCCAAACCCAACCTCCTGCAGCCGGGAGCTGCCCGGGTTGTTGCTCCCGACAGTCTGCGGGTGTCCTGCGGAGCGGAGGGAATATCTAAACCGATTGGACATCCATTGCAGGAATTACGTTAAAAAATAGCTAAGTTGCCTGCTCCTGTTCTCATGTTACTATAAATTAAGATGTGGAGATGCCGGTGGGGTACAAGGGGTCAAATGTGGCAGATGCTGTGGTCTGTATGGAAAAAACATTTTTTTTTACTGGAAATCACAGCAGGTACGGCCGCATCTGTGTAGAGAGAACAAGCCAACGACGACTCGAGTCTGAATGACTCTACGTCAGGTGGGGTTACATGTAGCGTGACATGAACCCAAGTCCCGGTTGAGGCCGTCCTCATGGGTGCAGAACTTGGTTATCAGTTTCTGCTCGACGATTTTGCATTGTCGTGTGTCTCGAAGGCCACCTTGGAGAACGCTTACCTGAAGATCGGAGACTGAATGTCCTTGACTGCTGAAGTGTTCCCCGACAGGGAGTGAACTCTCCTGCCTGGCGATTGTTGTGCGGTGTCCGTTCATACGTTGTCGCAGTGTCTGCATGGTCTCGCCGATGTACCTTGCTCCGGGGTATCCTTTCCTACAGCGTATGAGGTAGACAACATTGGCCGAGTCACATGAGTATGTACCATGTACCTGGTGGGTGGTGTCCTCATGTGTGATGATGGTATCTGTGTTGATGATCTGGCATGTCTTGCAGAGGTTGCCGTGGCAGGGTTGTGTGGTGTCGTGGTCGCTGTTCTCCTGACAGCTGGGTAATTTGATGCGAACGATGGTCTGTTTGAGGTTAGGCGGCTGTTTGAAGGCGAGTAGTGGAGGCGTGGGGATGCCCTTAGCAAGGTGTTCGTCATCATCGATGACATGTTGAAGGCTGCGAAGAACATAGCATAGATTGTCCGCTCCAGGGAAGTACTGGACGACGTAGCGTACTCTGTTGTTTGTGTCCTGTGTTTGTCTTCTGAGGAGGTCTATGCGATATTTCGCTGTGGCCCGTCGGAACTGTCGAACGACGAGTCGAGCGTCATATCCCGTTCTTACGAGGATGTCTTTCAGCGTCTGTAGGTGTCCATCGCGTTCCTCCTCGTCTGAGCAGATCCTGTTTATTCGCAGGGCTTGTCCATAGGGGTTGGCTTCGGTAACGTGGTTCGGGTGGAAGCTGGAGAAGTGGAGCATCGTGAGGTTGTGCGTGGGCTTGCGGTAGAGTGAAGTGCTGAGGAGTCCGTCTTTGATGGAGATTCGTGTGTCCAAGAATGAAACCGATTCTGAGGAGTAGTCCATGGTGAGTTTGATGGTGGGATGGAACTTGTTGATGTTATCATGTAATCTTTTATGTGATTCTTCGCCGTGGATCTCTCTGCCGAGGTGTGATAAAGGGCAGTTGGAAAGATTAACTGTAATCATCTGGCAGTGTTCTCTGACTATATATGCTGTGCCGATATGCATCTCTTCACTTCACCTGACAAAGGAGCAGCGCTCCGAAAGCTTGTGATTTCAAATAAAACTGTTGGACTATAACCTGGTGTTCTGGGACATCTCACTATAAATTAAAGGAGGTGTTGACCGTTCATCAACCCAATCGGTGAATGACTGATTCAACCCAAGAAAAGGAAACAAGAAACACTACCGCTCCTTGTGGAAGCAGGCGGACAATAAATTTAAGCCGCAGGGTGAAATATCAAACGGCAAAAGATGCATTTTATGGTGAGAATGAACTTTCACACTTCTTACCAGATCATCTTATACCTGATTGTGAAGGTATTGACATAATGCGCGTTAGAATTTGTAGAAGTGACCGAACTCTCTTTTTCTTTACAAGGGACCATCGTGTGAGACGGAGACAGGCTGGAGAATCTGTTCCTCTGAGGACAGATGAATTCACCAATTTAACCCGAGTGATTTCTGGGAGCACAAAACGATTTTACATCACTTAGTTGCTGATAAGCAATTCCCAGACCAGCTGGTGGATGAGCTTATTTCCACTTACCTTAGTTCAGTGGTTAACGGCCGACACTGCGTGTGAACTCTTGTATCGGCGGCCGGGTGATTCCAGGGGATTTGCTGCCATCCAGAGGAATAAATCAGATTTACTCCTCGGTAATTTTGCCTTCAATTCTGTGACGATAATTTTAACGACTTACCCATGTCAGACGATCAGAAGGATAATTTCCCAAAACGGTTGTGACAAATAACTACTTTTACTAAGTATAACACAAAGCCCAGTTAATCAGTCAGATTGCTAACAATGTTTCCAGCTAAAGCCACAGATACAATAGAAGTCTTATTACCTGTTCCTAATGTGAGCAGCGTCGACATCTTGTTCCTTGATTGCCTCAAGCTCGGATCTTTCAGTTGTTTTGATCTTTTGTTTGCTGTGCCTGTTGTAGTCTTAGCAATGTCTTGTTAAGGTGATGGCAACATGTCAACACCTTCTGGTTATTTTTAATTAATACGTAACACGTTAACCCATTAAATCATCTTCTAAATTATGTCATTATCTTTAGTGATTCTGCGCGATGTTATCTAGTCTTTGTGCATTGTTCTTTACACGGTTTGAAGCTCACTAGCACATTTTTTCTGATACCATCTCCATTAGGCTTTTTTTCAGTTGGTCTTCTGACTATCTTGCCCGGTGTCTAGAGCACACAATGTCTGTCCTTGCAGATTATTAGTCCAGTAGTGTTTGCTCATCGGCTTCTAATCTTGCCCTCAATGAGAGCTCCTGGAACCAGTTAAAAAATCAGATTACATAGTATTACATTGGATGTACGGTACAGCAACAGGCCATTCTGCCCAGCCAGTCCATGCCGGCGTTTATGCACCAAACCAGCCACCTCCCGTCTTTCCTTATCTAACTCTATCTGTAACCCTCTATTCCCTTCTCCCTCATACGCGTGTTTAGCCTCCCCTTAAATGCATCTATACTATTCGCTTCAACCACTCCCTGTGGTAGCGAGTTCCGCATTCTCCCCACTTTTTGTGCAATGAAATTTCTCCTGAATTCCCTATTGGGTTTCTTGGTGACTATCTTATATTGATGGCCACTAGTTATGCTCTTCCCCACAAGTGGAAATATTCTCTCTATATCCACTCTATCAAAATTGTTCATAATTTTAAAGACCTCTATTAGGTCAACCCTCAACCTTCTTTTTTCAACAGAAAAGAGACATAACCTGTTCATCCTTTCCTGATAGGTACACCCTCGTATTTCTGGTGTCATCCTTGTAAATCTTCGCTGCTTCTGTGTCCTTTTTATAATACTGCGATCAGAACTGTACACAGTACTGGAAGTATGGTCTAAAAAAGTGTCGATATAGGTTTAGCATGTATTAGCATATATTCTTATTTTTAATATGTATAAGTGTCTTTAATATGGAGAATTGTTTAATAAATTTATTATAATTTTGGGGGTCTTTCCCCTCTGAGACGCCTCTGTCTACACTGTCGACTGATATTTTAAACCAATCATTATTTGCCCGTTTGCCGTGCGTTAGATCTGAAGCAGCGGTTCACCGATATAACCAGTTCCGGGCCACCTGCATGTGAGCTTGTTTTCTCAATGGGAATGGCGAGTTCCCAGAGATACACGGAAAAAGCAGCCAATTCTGCGCTCGCCCAGTTAATACAAAAATCAGATGTTATCAGTATTCGATGTGAACGGTTTTATATGAGTTTTATGTGGTTTGCGCTCGGGTCTGCGCGCACAGGAATGTATTCACGTGTCAGTGTTTGACCCGCTGTGATAAACAGGCCGCAACAGACAGTAGCTGTTCCCCAGAAACGTGCGGCAGTTATTGTGCGTGGCTTTAGCTCTTTGGATCACTGTGAGCCTCGGTGCACAGTAATACCACGCGGTGTATGTCAGACAGCCGCAGCCCCGAGATGGTCAATCGGTACAACTTGTCTGACTGCTGGACTGTATCAGAAAACCGGTTTTGAGCAAAATCAGACAGATATTCAGAACCGCGGTCCTTGTATCCTCTGGACTGCAAACTCGGGCTTTCTGCCCGGGTATTGACGGTAGCAGAACAAGTAATAACCATCGCCGGGATGGGTGCGGGTAAAAGTGGCATCTTCTCCCTCTGCCTGTGTGAGCGAGGACTCCCGCTGAGTAACAGAATCTCCATCGCTCAGATCAGGAACACACGATTAAAGAAAGCGGAAATCATCGATTCAAAGTTCAAACTGAACCACATTGAAAGTGAAAATGCGCAGTGAGTTTTACATAAAATTAAATAGAATTTAAAGCATTGAAATAGTTCATTTGGCCCAACCGGTCTGTGCCGGTGTTTATGCTCCACACGAGCCTCAGATAACAGCATAACTTTTATTCCTTTCTCCCTCATGCTCTTATCCAGATTCCCCTTAAATGTATCTCTGATATTCGCCTCAAACACTCCATGTGGTACTGAGTTCCACATTCTCACGACTCGTTTGGTAAAGACATTTTACCTGAATTCTCTATTGGATTTTTTTGTGATTATCTTACATTTCTGGCCCTTAGTTTTGGAATCCGCCACAAGTGAAATCATCTTCACTACGTATATCCTATCAAAGCCTTCATAATTTTAAATACCTCTATAATGTCACCTCTCAGCCTTCTGTTAACTGAAGAAAGGAGCCCCAGCTTGTTTAGTCTTTACTGATAGTTTTAATTTTCAGTTCTACTATCATCCTTGTATTTTTTGGTACCTTCGCCCATGCCCCTATATCTTTCTTATAATTTGGAGACCGGAACTGTGCACAATCCTCCAAGTCTGGTTCAAGCAAGGGTCCATACAATTTAACATAACCTCTCTGGTTTTTAATTATATTCCTCCAGAAATGAACTCAGTTTAAAAGTTAGAAACCTCTTACCAAAAATGCATGTCACCCACACCACAGCGAGAATGGGGAGCCGCATTGCTGCTGCTTCGGAATTCTAGGGAGTTTTTGCGTCTCAGAAACCCGCAGAACATCAAATAGAAAGGACTAAGATCGTCGGCTGGGGCTGGTCTGATACCACTTCCTGAAGAACATCAAATAGAAAGAACTGAGATCGTCGGCTGGGGCTGGTCTGACGCCCTTCCTGAAGAACATCATTTAGGGAAGTTGGTAAGAAAGGTGGAGGAGTAGCATTGTTAATCAAGGATAGTTTAACAGCGGCAGAAAGGCAGTTCGAGGGGGATCTGCCGTCTGAGGTAATATGGGCTGAAGTTAGAAATAGGAAAGGAGCGGTCACGTTGTTAGGAGTTTTCTACAGGCCCCCAAATAGTAATAGAGATGTGGAGGAAGAAATTGCAAAGCAGATTATGAATAGGTGTGGAGGTCACAGAGTAGTTGTCATGGGTGACTTCAACTTTCCAAATATTGATTGGAACCTTTATAGGTCAAACAGTTCGGATGGGATAGTTTTTGCACAGTGTGTGCAGGAGGGTTTCCTGACACAATATGTGGATAGGCCGACAAGAGCTGGGGCCACGTTGGATTTGGTACTGGGTAATGAACCGGGCCAAGTGTTTGATTTGTATGTGGGAGAGCACTTTGGAGATACAGACCACAATTCGGTAACTTTCACTATTGCAATGGAGAGGGATAGGGCCATACGGCAGGGCAGGGTTTATAATTGGGGGAGGGGTAATTATGATGCGATTAGGCAAGAATTAGGGATTATAAGATGGGAACAGAAACTATCAGGGAAAGGCACAAACGAAAAGTGGAGCGTTTTCATGGAGCAATTACTGCGTGTCCTTGATAGGTATGTCCCTGTCAGGCAGGGAGGAAATGGCCGAGTGAGAGAACCATGGTTCACAAAAGAGGTTGAATGTCTAGTCAAGAGGAAAAAGGAAGCGTATGTAAGGATGAGAAAACAAGGTTCAGTTGGGTCGATTGAGGGGTACAAGGTAGCAAGGAATGAGCTAAAACAAGAGCTTAGGAGAGCTAGGAGGGGGCATCAGAAGTCCTTGGCGGGTCGGATCAAGAAAAACCCCAAGGCTTTTTACTCTTATGTGAGAAATAAAAGAATGACCAGGGTGAGGGTAGGGCCGGTCAAGAACAGTAGTGGGAACTTGTGCATGGAGTCAGAAGAGATAGGAGAGGTGATGAATGAATACTTTTCCTCAGTGTTCACCGAGGAGAAGGGCCATGTTCTTGAGGATGAGAGTGTGATAAAGGTGGATAGGCTGGAGGTGGTAGATGTTCTGAGGGAAGATGTTTTAGCAATTTTGAAGAACCTGAGGGTCGATAAGTCCCCTGGGCCAGATGGGATATATCCTAGGATTCTTTGGGAGGCAAGGGAGGAGATTGCAGTGCCTCTGGCTTTGATCTTTGGGTCCTCACTGTCCACGGGGATGGTGCCAGAGGACTGGAGAGTGGCGAATGTTGTTCCTCTCTTCAAGAAAGGAAATAGGAATGACTCTGGTAATTATAGGCCGGTTAGTCTTACTTCGGTGGTTGGTAAGGTAATGGAAAAGGTCCTGAGGGATAGGATTTATGACCATTTGGTAAGGGGCAACTTAATCAGGGATAGTCAACACGGATTCGTGAAGTGTAAGTCTTGCCTAACAAATTTGATTGAATTCTTTGAGGAGGTAACTAAGTGTGTAGATGAAGGTAGAGCAGTTGATGTCGTATACATGGATTTTAGTAAGGCGTTTGAAAAGGTTCCCCATGGTCGGCTCATGAAGAAAGTAAGGAGTTGTGGGATAGAGGGAAATTTGGACGATTGGATAAGTAACTGGCTATCTCATAGAAGGCAGAGGGTGGTGGTGGATGGAACATTTTCGGACTGGAGACCAGTTACCAGCGGTGTGCCACAGGGGTCGGTGCTGGGTCCTCTGCTGTTTGTGATTTTTATCAATGACTTGGAGGAGGGGACTGAAGGGTGGATCAGTAAATTTGCTGATGACACCAAGATTGGTGGAGTAGTGGATGAGGTGGAGGGCTGTTGTAGGCTGCAAAGAGACATTGATAGGATGCAGAGCTGGGCCGAAAAATGGCAGATGGAATTAACCCTGATAAGTGCGAGGTGATTCATTTTGGTAGGGCAAATTTGAATAAGGATTACAGGGTCAACGGCAGGGTTCTGAGGAACGTGGAGGAGCAGAGGGATCTGGGGATTCATATCCAAAGATCTCTGAAGGTTGCCACTCAAGTAGATAGAGCAGTAAAGAAGGCCTATGGTGTGTTGGCGTTTATTAACAGAGGGTTTGAGTTTAAGAACCGTGAGGTTATGCTGCAACTGTACAGGACCTTGGTGAGACCACATTTGGAATATTGTGTGCAGTTCTGGTCACCTCACTATAGGAAGGACGTGGAAGCATTGGAAAGAGTGCAAAGGAGATTTACGAGGATTCTGCCTGGTTTGGGGGGGAGGTCTTATGAGGAAAGATTGAGGGAGTTGGGGCTTTTCTCTTTAGAGCGGAGGAGGATGAGAGGCGACTTAATAGACGTTTATAAGATGATGAGGGGGATAGATAGAGCGGATGTTCAGAGACTATTTCCTCGGGTAGAGGCAGCTGTTACAAGGGGGCATAACTATAAGGTGCATGGGGGGAGATATAGAAGGGATGTCCGAGGTAGATTCTTTACTCAGAGAGTGGTTGGGGTGTGGAATGGACTGCCTGCTGTGATAGTGGAGTCGGACACTTTAGGAACTTTCAAGCGGTTATTGGATAAGCACATGGAGCACACCAGAGTGATAGGGAGTGTGATAGCTTGATCTTGGTCTCGGACAATGCTCGGCACAACATCGAGGGCCGAAGGGCCTGTACTGTGCTGTACTGTTCCATTCTATTCTATTCTATCAAATAAAACGAGCTGAGATCATCGAATGGGCCTGCTCTGATGTCATTCCCTGAAGAACATCAATTAGAAAGAGATGAGATCTTCGACTGGTGTTGATCTGATGTCAATTCCTGCATAACATCGAATAGAAAGAGCTGAAGCGCCGACTGGGCCTCGTCCACTGTCATTCCTTAACCATAAGTATGTGTTTGTTGCAGTGAACTGAATCATTCACTAAAGTCACAATCTGCTAATCAGCGAGAGAAAAAATAATGGAATGAGACATCTTAATCTCTAATTGATCGGAGAAGCATTTGGATCTCGAATTGACGTGAGAGACAGCTTGATCTCCAATTCATCGTAGAATAATTTTGATCTCTAATTGACCCGAGAGAGAGCTTGATCTCGAATTGACCCGAGAGAGATCCTGATCTCTAATTGACCCGAAAGAGAGCTTGATCTCTAATTGACCCGAGAGACAGCTTGATCTCGAATTGACCCGAGAGACAGCTTGATCTCGAATTGACCCGAGAGAGAGCCTGATCTCTAATTGACCCGAGAGACTGCTTGATCTCGAATTGACCCGAGAGACAGCTTGATCTCTAATTGACCCAAGAAAGAGTTTGATCTCTAATTGACCCGAGAGACAGCTTGATCTCGAATTGACCCGAGAGAGAGCCTGATCTCTAATTGACCCGAGTGACAGCTTGATCCCGAATTAACCCAAGAGAGAGCCTGATCTCTAATTGACCTGAGTAAAGTAGGCTCAAAGTGACAAAAAATACTTGAATGTAGATGATGATGTTCGGTTTATTTCACTCATTGTCACTAATCAGGCGGAAGTGGTGACAGGGGCACGGGTTTGATTAACCTTCTGCTGGGGACACACAAGGTGAAGATTTCCTCTATTCTCTCTCTGATGAACCTACTATTGGGGTCACACAAGGTGAAGGCTTTCTCTGGTCTCTCTGTGGTAGCGACATCCCAAATAGAGCAGGAAATTTCGTATGATCGCTATTTTGTAGAATCGCTATTCATTGTTTTAAAATGCATTCACTATGTTACTAGAAGTAGCGACCAGATGAAATCTACCCGACGGAGTGGATAGTTCAGTCTAAACACGAATGTTAAAGGAGAGTGAAGTCAATGCTCCCGGTGAACATTTATACACCGAAGAAATTAAATAATCGCTCAGAAAAGGGACTGTTTAGAGGCCTTTGAATACAATCCAAAGCTGTGCAAAGCTGCAGATTTCTGTGCTGGTTGAAGTGCAGGGACAATGAAAAAAATACACGGGCAGTGAAAAGGGGAAACTTGAAATTGAACACACATTACACGATGTGATGGCCGATTAAACCTGAATGGTTTTCCTCCTGTTCATCTCTCATTATAGAGTGAATTAAATCTAAAATATTTCTTCTCTATTCAGAGCTGTTATGCGCTGCCTTGTGGGGGAATTCTGTCCTGACAGTAACTGTCCTAGTCAGACCATCACAGGCGGGAGGTGCGGCCACACACTGTTCTATTTACACAGTTTCCTTCAGGTTTTGTACAGGACGAGCATGGAGCTGTGCAGCTGTGGGTCCCAGAGCGCAGCAATGCATGGCGCCACCTGACAGCTCCGCCCCAGAAAGTCTCAGCTGTGGGTCTCAGAGCGCAGTGATACATGGCGCCACCTGACAGCTCCGCCCCAGAAACTCTCAGCTATGGATCTCAGAGCGCAGTGATACATGGAGCCACCTGACACCCCCGCCCCAGAAACTCTCAGCTGTGGGTCTCAGAGCGCAGTGATATATGGAGCCACCTGACACCCCCGCCCCAGAAACTCTCAGCTGTGGGTCTCAGAGCGCAGTGATACATGGCGCCACCTGACATCCCCGCCTCAGAAACTCTCAGCTGCACAGCGCTCTCTTCTGCGCTCAGCTTTTACCGGAGCCCGACCGGGAGCTGCCGGTGCCAGAAAAGCTCAGGGTTTGTATCTGTTATTGTAAGACTACAATTCTGTGTCACCGATTCGCCTTCCCGTGCTGTGCTGGACGAAGAATCTTTCACAAACAGCAGTGGGTTAATGACCAGATAATCTCTGTTTCTAATGTTGATTGAGGGATACATTTTGGTCGGGACACCGGGGATAACTCCACTGCTCTTCTTCGAAATAGTGCAGTGGGATCTTATACGTCCACTGGAGTGAGCAGACAGTGATTCGGCTTAAACTCTCATCCCAAAGAATGCACCTCCGACAGTGCAGCACTCCCTCAGCACTGCACTGGAGTGTCAGCCTAGATTTTCGTGCACATGTTTCTGGAGTGGGAGTTGAACCCACAACGTTATGACTCAGAGGCGAGAGTGCTGCCCACTGAACCACAGCTGAGAGCTGACAGGGTAAATGCGCGAGCGGGATTTGCTGCAGGAATCGATACAGACACTCGAGATTGGGAGGAGCTGAAGTTCCGAGAGGGAAGTGGAAGGAAGACTCACCGGCAGCAACAGAGCGAGAGCGGCCCTGGGAGGAGCCTTACCGACAGCGGGGTGTGTAAGGAGCGGCAGAGAGAGCGAGGCCCAGACTCACCGGCAGCGGCAACAGCGAGAGCGGCCCTGGGAGGAGTCTGAAGTCGGCACAAGGGAAGCAGCTAATTGATAATAGCGCGTGAGTGTTTTTTTAAGTTTAATCCTTATTCTGTTAAGTTAGTTCTTAGTTTTTTAAATAGCCTGTTCGATAAAGAGATGACAGGAATGGCAGCGCAGCTCACTCTAGCGGAGTGCACACCGTGTGGCATGTGCAAAGTCATGGACGCTTCACGTTGCATGGATGACTACATGTGCAGTAAGTGTCAAGAGCTGCAACGAATCGATCGACGGTTTATGGAGCATAAGCAGCGACTGGATTCACTGTGGTGCATCCGTGAAGCTGAGAACTAGGTGGATAGCACGTTTAGTGAGGTGGTCACCCCGCAGCCTAAGAGAGAGCGGACAGAGAGGAAGTGGGTGACCATCAGACAGAAGAAGACCAGGCAGGCAGTGCAGGATGCCCCGGAGGTCATCTCGCTCTCCAACCGCTTTTCTATTCTGAGTACTTTAGGGGCGATGGTTCCCGCTGAGGAGTGCAGTCAGAGCCAAGTCCTCGGCATCACGGGTGGCTCCCCTGCACAGCGGGGGGGGGGAGGAAAAATAGTGAAAGAGCAGCAGTGGTAGGGGATTCAATAGTGAGGGGAGCAGACAGGCGTTTCTGCGGCCGCAGACGTGACTCCAGGATAACAACAGAAAACGATGGAAAAACTCAGCAGGCCAGGCAGCATCCGTGGAGAGAGAAAGAGAGTTAACGTTTCAGGTCGATGACCTTTCATCAGAACTGGGAAGAGCCGGAAATCAAATAGATTTAAGGCCAGGGTAAAGCTGGGAAAAGGGGGAGGGGATAAAGGAACAAAGGGGGAGATGAAGAGACATTAAGAGACATTAAGAGATATGCAAGGCTAGAGGTGGTGTTAATGTGACAGATTAAGGCTGAATGAAGTGTGAAATCCACTGGCAGAATAAAGGACAGCTGCCAGCTTCTAGGAGGAAAAAAAAAGGTGGGGGGGACAAATAAAAGGGTGGATAAAATAAAATATAAATGTGATTGGAGCTGAGGTTATGATCTAAAATTGTTGAACTCGATATTGAGTCCAGAGGGCTGTAGCGTGCCTAAACGAAAGATGAGGTGCTGTTCCTCGAGCTTACGCTGAGCTACCGTGGAACAGTGTAATAGGCCGAGGACGGTGAGGTCAGAGTGGGAGTGAAGCGGTGAATTAAAGTGACAGGCCACCGGGAGCTCGGGGTCCCCCTTACGGACTGAACGGAGGTGTTCCGCAAAGCGGTCACCCAATCTGCGTTTGGTCTCCCCAATGTAGAGGAGTCCACATCGTGAGCAGCGAATACAGTATACTAAATTGCAGGAAGTACAAGTAAATCGCTGTTTCACCTGGAAGGGGTGTTTGGGGCCCTGGACAGTGGGAAGAGGGGAGGTATAAGGTCATGTGTTGTATCTCCTGCGCGTGCACGGGAAGGTGCCGGGCGAAGGGGAAGGGGTGCTGGGGGTGGTAGAGGAGTGGACTAGGGTGTCGCGGAGGGAGCGGTCCCTACGGAATGCTGAAAGGGGAGGTGAGGGGAAGATGTGTTTGGTGGTGGGATCACGCTGGAGGTGGCGGAAATGGCGGAGGATGATCCGTTGAATGTGGAGGCTGGTGGGGTGAAAGGTGAGGACAAGGGGAACCCTATCGTGGTTCCGGGAGGGAGGGGCAGGGGTGAGGGCAGATGTGCGGGAGATAGAACGGACACGGTCGAGGGCCGTGTCGACCACGGTAGAGGGGAATCCTCGGTTGAGGAAAAAGGAAGACATGTCGGAAGCACTGGTATGGAAGGTGGCATCATCAGAGCAGATGCGGCGGAGACGGAGAAACTGGGAGAATGGAATAGAGTCCTTACAGGAGGCGGGGTGGGAGGAAGTGTAGTCCAGGTAGCTGTGGGAGTCGGTGGGCTTGTAGTGAATGTTAGTCAATAACCTATCCCCAGAGATGGAGATGGAGAAGTCGAGGAAGGGAAGGGAAGAGTCGGAGATGGACCATGTGAAGGTGAGGGAAGGGTGGAAATTGGAAGCATAGTGAATGAAATGTTCTAGTTCAGGGCGAGAGCAGGAGACGGCACCGATACAGTCATCAATGTACCGGAAAAAGAGGTGAGGGAGGGGACCCGAGTAGGACTGGAACAAAGAGTGTTCCACATATCCCACGAAAAGGCAGGCATAGCTAGGACCCATGCGGGTACCCATAGCAACACCTTTAATTTGGAGGAAATGGGTAGAGTCAAAGGAGAAGTTGTTCAATGTGACAACAAGTTCAGCCAGGCGGAGGAGGGTGGTGGTGGATGGGGACTGGTTGGGCCTCTGTTCAAGGAAGAAGCGGAGCGCCCTCAGGCCATCCTGGTGGGGAATGGAGGTGTAGAGGGATTGTACGTCCATAGTGAAGAGGAGATGGTTGGGGCCGGGAAACTGGAAACTGTTAAAATGGCGGAGGGCATCGGAAGAGTCGCGGATGTAGGTGGGAAGAGACTGGACAAGGGGAGAAAAAATAGAGTCGAGATAGGAAGAGATAAGTGACTCCAGGATGGTATGTTGCCTCCCTGGTGCCAGGCTCAAGGAAGTCACCGAACGGCTGCAGAGCATTCTGGGTAGAGGGTGAACAGCCAGATGTCGTTGTCCATATCGGTACCAATTACATAGGTATAAAGAGGGATGAGGTCCTGCAGGCAGAGTTTAGGGATCTAGGAATCAGATTAAAAAACAGGGCCTGAAAGGTGTTAATCTCCGGATTACTCTTGGTGCCACGTGCTAGAGAGTCCAGAAATAGGAGGATGGAGCAGATGCTGGCCTGGCTGGAAGGATGTTGCAGGAGGGAGCGCTTTAGATTCCGAAGGTATTGGGACCGTTTCTGGGGGAGGTGGGACCTGTACAAACCGGAAGGTTTGCACCTCAACAGAGCTGGACTAAGATCCTCGCGTGGGGCGGGGGTGGATGTTGCTAGTGCTGTTGGGGAGGGTTTAAACAAGCTTGGCAGGGGGTTGGGAACCTAAAAATAGAGTCGGTAGGGAGGGAAGAAAAACTGGAATTGGAAAACAAAAACGTAGAACGTAAATTGGAAGGACAGAGGAATCAAGGGCTAGATAGTAGTCAACAAGGAGGTTTGCCTGTACTAAATGGTTTCTACTTCAATGCAAGGAGTATAGCGAACAATGCTGATGAGCTGAGGGCACAGGTAGATAATTGGGACTATGATATTATAGCTATTACAGAGACGTGGCTGAAAGAGGGGCAGTTTTGGCAGCTCACCATTCCTGCTTACAGGATTTAGAGACGGGATAGGAAGGGAGGTAAAAAGGCAGGGGAAGGGTCGCGGTATTGATTAAAGAAACTATTATAGCTTTGAGGAGGGATGATATGTTGGAGGGATCATCAAACGAGGGCATATGGGTCGAATTTAAAAACCAAAAAGGGGCATGTCTCTCCGATGCACAGGGGGGAGGAAAAATAGTGGAAGAGCAATAGCGATAGGGGATTCAATTGTGAGGGGAGCAGACAGCCGTTTCTGTTGGGAGTGTACTATAGAGCCCCAAACAGTCAGAGGGAGATAGAAGAGCAAAGATGCAGACAAATTTCAGAGAAGTGCAAAAATTATAGGGCAGTTATAGTAGGGGATTTCAACTACTCGAATATTAACTGGGATAAAGTTAGTGTGAAGGGTAGAGAGGGTGCTGAATTCCTAAAATACATCCAGGGGAACTTTTTTAGCCAGTATGTAGCAAGGCCAACAAGGGAGGGGGCGGTTCTGGACTTAGTTTTAGGGAATGAAGCTGGGCAGGTAGAAGGCGTATCAGTGGGGGAGCATTTTGGCGGTAGTGATCATAATCCTGCTTCATTTAAGGTAGTTATGGAAAAGGACAATGATAGACAAGGAATAGAAATTCTAAATTGGGGAAAAGCAAATTTTGCTTAGCTCAGAGGGGATTTAAACATAGTGGACTGGAAACAGTACTTGAAGGTAAATCAGTGTCAGAGCAGTGGGAGGCATTCAAGGAGGTGACCGGAGGGTTCAGACCAAAAATGTGCCCTTAAAGAGAAAAGGTGGGACTAACAAATCTAGAGCCCCCTGGATGACTAGTGACATACAGGGTAGGATAAAGAAAAAAAGGGAGACGTATGACATACCCAGGCTAAATACTGCAGAATCTTTAGAGGCGTACAGAAAGTTCAGGGGTGCAATTTAAAAGTATATTAGGAAAGCAAAGAGAGAGCATGAAACATTCTTGCAAAGTAAAATCAAGGAAAACCCAAAGATGTTTTATAAATATATTAAGAGTAAGAGGATAACTAAAGAAAGGGTAGGGCCAATTAGAGGTCATGAGGGTGTTCTGTGTGTGGAGGCGGGAGACGTCGGTAGGATTCTTAATGATTACTTTGCGTCTGTTTTCACAAAGAAGATGGGCGAAGCAGACATTGCTATCAGGGAGGAGGAGTGTGAAATATTAGATGTGAACCGTCGCTGAAGGTAAGTATGCAGGTGCAGCAGGCGGTTAAGAAGGAAAATGGTATGTTGGCCTTCATAGCGAGAGGGTTCGAGTACAGGAGCAAGGATGTCTTGCTGCAGTTGTACAAGGCCTTGGTGAGACCAAACCTTGAGTATTGTGTGCAGTTTTGGCCGCTTTATCTGAGAAACGATGTTCTTGCCATGGAGGGAGTGCAGCGAAGATTCACCAGACTGATACCTGGGATGGCAGGAATGACCTATGAAGAGAGAATGGGTCGATTAGGCTTATATTGACTAGAGTTTAGAAGAATGAGAGGGGATTTCATTGAAACTTATAAAATTCTAACAGGAATAGACAGACTAGATGCAGGAAGGATGTTCCCGATTGCGGGGCGTCCAGAACCAGAGGTCACAGTCTAAGGATAAGGAGTAAGCCATTTAGGACTGAAATGAGGAGGAATTTCTTCACCCAGAGAGTGGTGAACCTGTGGAATTCTCTACAACAGAAGGCAGTTGAGGCCGATTCATTAAATATATCCAAGAAGGAGTTAGATATATTTCTTAAGGCTAAAGGGACCAAGGGATATGTGGAGAAAGCAGGGAAAGGGTACAGAATTTGGATGATCAGCCATGATCGCATTGAATGGCGGAGCAGGCTCGAGGGGCTGAATGGCCTACATCTGCTCCTATCTTCTATGTTTCTATGTTTATATGTAAACAGAGTGAAAGAGGAAGTATTAATGGGTTTAGCAGCTGTAAAATTGGAAAAAAATCCCCAGGCCCGGATGGAACATATCCCAGGCTGTTAAGTGAAGCACAAGAGGAAATAGCAGAGGCCCTGACATCAGTTTTCAATCCTTTCTGGCTTCAGGCGTGGTCCCGGAGGACTGAGGACCTGTACACACTGAATGAAACCCTGCTGAATTGGACCTGTCCACACTGAATGCAACTCTGCTCAACTAGACCTTCGCACAATGAATATAACTGTGCTGATCTGGACCTGTCCACACTGAATGTAACTGTGCGGAACTGGACCTATCAACACTGAATGTAAATCTGCTGAACTGGACCTGTCCACACTGAATGTAACTGTGCTGAACTGGACCTGTCCACACTGAATGTAACTGTGCGGAACTGGACCTGTCCACACTGAATGCAACTCTGCTCAACTAGACCTTCGCACAATGAATATAACTGTGCTGATCTGGACCTGTCCACACTGAATGTAACTGTGCTGAACTGGACCTGTCCACACGGAATGTAACTGTGCTGAACTGGACCCGTCCACACTGAATGTAACTGTGCTGAACTGGACCTGTCCACATTGAATGTAACTGTGCTGAACTGGTCCTGGCCACACTGAATGTAACCGTGCTGAACTGAACCTGTCAACACTGAACATAATTGTGCTGAACTGGATCAGTCCACACTGAATGTAACTGTGCTGTACTGAACCGGTCCATACTGAATGTATCTGTGCTGAAATGGCCCAGTCCACACTGAAAGTAACTGTGTTGAACTGGACTTCACCTCGCAGGATGTAACTGTGCTGAAATGGACCTGTCCTCACAGATTGTAACTGTGCTGAACTGAACCTGTCCACACTGAATGTAACTTTGCTGTACTGGATCTGTCCACACTGAATGTAACTGTGCGGAACTGGACCTGTCCACACTGAATGTAACTGTGCGGAACTGGACCTGTCCACACTGAATGTAACTGTGCGGAACTGGACCTGTCCACACTGAATGTAACTGTGCGGAACTGGATCTGTCCTCACTGAATGTAACTGTGCGGAACTGGACCTGTCCACACTGAATGTAACTGTGCGGAACTGGACCTGTCCACACTGAATGCAACTTTGCTGTACTGATTCTGTCCACATGGAATGTAACTGTGCTATACTGGACATGTCCATACTGAATGTAACGAGCTATACTGGACCTGTCCACACTGAATGTAGCCATGCTGGACTGGAACAATCTACACTCAATGTAACTCTGCTGTATTGGAACTGGACACTTTGAATGTAACCGTGCTGAACTGGACCTGTCCACACTGAATGCAACAGCGCGAAAGGAGACCTGTCCACACTGAATTTAACTGTGCTGAACTGGACCTGTCCACACTGAATGTAACTGTGCTGAACTGGACCTGTCCACACTGAATGTAACTCTGCTGAATTGGACCGGGACACTTTGAAGGTAACCGTGCTGAACTGGTCCTGTCCACAATGAAGGTATCCGTGCTGAACTGGACCTGTCGACACTGAATGTAACTCTGCTGAATTGGACCGGGACACTTTGAATGTAACCGTGCTGATCTGGTCCTGTCCACACTGAATGTAACCGTGCTGAATTGGACCTGCCAACACTGAATGTAACTGAGCTGAACTGGACCTGTCCAAAATGAATGTCACCATGCTAAACTGGACCTGTCCTTTCAGAATGTAACTGTGCTGAACTGGACCTGTCCTCACAGATTGTAACTATGCTGAACTGGATCTGTTAACACTGAATTTAACTGTGCTGAACTGAACCTGTCCTCACTGATTGTAACTGTGCGGAACTGGATCTGTCCACACTGAATGTATCTTTCCTGTACTGGATCTGTCCACACTGAATATAACTGTGCTGTACTGGACCTGTCCACACTGAATGTAACTGTGCTGTACTGGACCTGTACACACTGAATGTAACTGTGCTGAGCTGGACCTGTCCACATTGAACGTAACTGTGCTATACAGGACCTGTCCTCACAGATTGTAACTGTGCGGAGCTGGAACTGTCCACAATGAATGTAACTGTGCTGAGCTGGACCTGTCTACATTGAAAGTAACTGTGCTGTACTGGACCTGTCCACACTGAATGTAACTTTGCTGTACTGGACCTGTCCATACTGAATGTAACTGTGCTGAGCTGGACCTGTCCACACTGAATTTAACTTTGCTGTACTCGACCTGTCCACACTGAATGTAACTGTGCTGTACTGGACCTGTCCTCTCAGAATATAAATGTGCTGAACTGGACCTGTCCTCACAGATTGTATCTGTGCTGAACTGGATCTGTCAACACTGAATTTAACTGTGCAGAACTGAACCTGTCCACACTGAATGTAACTTTTCTGTACTAGACCTGTCCACACTGAATGTAACTGTGCTGAGCTGAACCTGTCCACACTGAATGTAACTGTGCTGAGCTGAACCTGTCCACACTGAATGTAACTGTGCTGAGCTGAACCTGTCCACACTGAATGTAACCATGCTGGAGTGGAACTGTCCACACTGAATGTAACTTTTCTGTACTAGACCTGTCCACACTGAATGTAACTGTGCTGAGCTGAACCTGTCCACACTGAATGTAACTGTGCTGAGCTGAACCTGTCCACACTGAATGTAACCATGCTGGAGTGGAACTGTCCACACTGAATGTAACTGTGCTGAACTGGACCTGTCCACAATAAATGTAACCCTGCTGAACTGGACCTGTCCTCTCTGAATGTAACTGTGCTGTACTGGCCCTGTCCACACTGAATGTACCTTTGCTGGACTGGAACTGTCTACACTCAATGTAACTCTGATGTATTTGACCTGGACACTTTGAATGTATCCATGTTACACTGGTCCTGTCCACACTGAATATAACTCTCCGCACGCGGAACTGTCCACAATAAATGTAACCCTGCTGAACTGGAACTGTCCACACTGAATGTAACTGTGCTGAACTGGACCTGTCCACACTGATTGTAACTTTGCTGAATTGGAACTGGACACTTTGAATGTAACCGTGCTGAAGTGGACCTGTCTACTCTGAATGTAACTTTGTGAATTGGACCTGGATACTTTTAATGTAACTGTGCTTACTGTACCTGTCCAGTCTGAATGTAGCTCTGCTGAATTGGAACTGGACACTTTGAATGTAACCGTGCTGAACTGGACCTGTTCACTCTGAATGTAACTCTGCTGAATTGGACCTGGACACTTTGTATGTAACCGTGCTGAACTGGACCTGTCCACACTGAATGTAACTTTGTGAATTGGACCTGGATACTTTGAATGTAACTGTGCTTACTGGACCTGTCCAGTCTGAATGTAGCTCTGCTGAATTGGACCTGGACACTTTGAATGTAACCGTGATGAACAGGACCTCTCCACTCAGAATGCAATAGTTTGAACTGGACATAACCACACTGAATGTAACTGTGCGGAATTAGACCTGTCCTCACAGAATGTAACATGCTGAACTGGACCAGGCCGCACTGAAAGTAAATGTGCTGAACTGGAACTGTCCTCACTGAATGTAACCGTGCTAAACTGGACCTGACCACTCTCTATGTAACTCTGCTGAATTAGACATTGTCACTTTGAATGTAACCGTGATGAACAGGACCTCTCCATTCAGAATGTAAGTGTGTTGAACTGGAAATAACCACACTGAATGTAACTGTGCGGAATTAGACCTGTCCACACTGAATGTAACGGTGCTGCACTGGACCTGTCCTCACAGATTGTTACTGTGCGGCACTGGACCAGTACACACTGAATGCAACTTTGCTGTACTGGACCTGTCAACACTGAATGTAACTCTGCTATACTGGACCTGTCCTCACAGATTGTAACTGTGCTATACTGGACCTGTCCACACTGAAAGTAACTTTGCTGTACTAGACCTGACCACACTGAATGTAACTTTGCTGTACTGGACCTGTACACACTGAATGTAACTGTGCTGTACTGGATCTGTTCACACTGAATGTAAATGTGCTGAGCTGGACTTGTCCACATTGAATGTAACTTTGCTGTACTGGCCCTGTACACACTGAATGTAAGTGTGCTATACTGGACCTATCCACACTGAATGTAAGTGTGCTATACTGGATCTGTCCACACTGAAAGTAAGTGTGCTATACTGGACCTGTCCACACTAAATGTATGTGTGCTATACTGAACCTGTCCACACTGAATGTAACTGTGCTATACTAGTCCTGTCCACACTGAATGTAACTGTGCTGAACTGGGCCTGTCCACACTGAATGTAACTGTGCTGAGCTGGACCTGTCCACACTGAATGTAACTGTGCTGTACTGGATCTGTTTACACTGAATGTAACTTTGCTGAACTGGACCTGTCCACACTGAATGTAACTCTGCTGTACTGGATCTGTCCACACTGAACGTAACTGTGCTGTACTGGACCTGTCCACACTGAATGTAACTGTGCTATACTGTATTTGTGCACCCTGAATGTAGCTGTGCTGTACTGGACCTGTGCACCCTGAATGTAACTGTGCTGTACTGGACCTGTCCACACTGAATGTAACTGTGTTGTAAAGGACCTGTACACACTGAATGTAACTGTGCTGTACTGGACCTGTGCATCCTGAATGTAACTGTGCTATACTGGACCTGTCCACACTGAATGTAACTGTGCTGTACTGGACCTGTGCACCCTGAATATAACTGTGCTGTACTGGACTTGTCCACACTGAATGTAACTTTGCTGTACTGGACCTGTCCACACTGAATGTAACTGTGCTGAACTGGACCTGTCCACACTGATTGTAACTCTGCTGAAGTGGACCTGTCCACACTGAAAGTAACTGTGCTGAATTGGACCTGGACAGTTTGAATGTAACTGTGCTGAACTGGACCTGTCCTCATAGATTGTAACTGTGCTGAGCTGGACCTGTCCACACTGAATGCAACGTTGCTGTACTGGACCTGTTCACACTGAATGTAACTGTGCTGTACTGGACCTTTCCACACTGAACGTAACTGTGCTGTACTGGACCTGTCCACACTGAATGTATCTGTGCTATACTGTACCTGTGCACCCTGAATGTAACTGTGCTGTACTGGACCTGTGCACCCTGAATGTAACTGTGCTGTACTGGACCTGTGCAACCTGAATGTAACTGTGCTGTACTGGACCTGTCCACTCTGAATGTAACTGTGCTGAACTGGAACTGTCCTCACTGAATGTAACCGTGCTAAACTGGACCTCTCCATTCAGAATGTAAGTGTGTTGAACTGGAAATAACCACACTGAATGTAACTGTGCGGAATTAGACCTGTCCACACTGAATGTAAAGGTGCTGCACTGGACCTGTCCTCACAGATTGTTACTGTGCGGCACTGGACCAGTACACACTGAATGCAACTTTGCTGTACTGGACCTGTCAACACTGAATGTTACTCTGCTATACTGGACCTGTCCTCACATATTGTAACTGTGCTGTACTGGACCTGACCACACTGAATGTAACTTTACTGTACTGGACCTGTACACACTGATTGTAACTGTGCTGTACTGGATCTGTCCACACTGAATGTAAATGTGCTGAGCTGGACTTGTCCACATTGAATGTAACTTTGCAGTACTGGACCTGTACACACTGAATGTAAGTGTGCTATACTGGACCTGTCCACACTGAATGTAAGTGAGCTATACTGGATCTGTCCACACTGAAAGTAAGTGTGCTATACTGGACCTGTCCACACTAAATGTATGTGTGCTATACTGAACCTGTCCACACTGAATGTAACTGTGCTGAACTGGACCTGTCCACACTGAATGTAACTGTGCTGTACTGGACCTGTCCTCACTGAATGTAACTTTGCTGAGCTGGACCTGTCCACACTGAATGTAACTGTGCTGTACTGGATCTGTTTACACTGAATGTAACTTTGCTGAACTGGACCTGTCCACACTGAATGTAACTCTGCTG
This sequence comes from Squalus acanthias, assembly GCA_030390025.1. Taxonomy (NCBI): domain Eukaryota; kingdom Metazoa; phylum Chordata; class Chondrichthyes; order Squaliformes; family Squalidae; genus Squalus; species Squalus acanthias. Next base: position 16,984,066 of record CM059452.1, on the reverse strand, counting down.
TACTGGACCTGTCCACACTGAACGTAACTGTGCTGTACTGGACCTGTCCACACTGAATGTAACTGTGCTATACTGTATTTGTGCACCCTGAATGTAACTGTGCTGTACTGGACTTGTGCACCCTGAATGTAAGTGTACTGTACTGGACCTGTCCACACTGAATGTAACTGTGTTGTAAAGGACCTGTCCACACTGAATGTAACTGTGCTGTACTAGACCTGTGCATTCTGAATGTAACTGTGCTATACTGGACCTGTCCACACTGAATGTAACTGTGCTGTACTGGACCTGTGCACCCTGAATATAACTGTGCTGTACTGGACTTTTCCACAATGAATGTAACTTTGCTGTACTGGACCTGTCCACACTGAATGTAACTGTGCTGAACTGGACCTGTCCACACTGAATGTAACTCTGCTGAAGTGGACCTGTCCACACTGAAAGTAACTGTGCTGAATTGGACCTGGACAGTTTGAATGTAACTGTGCTGAACTGGACCTGTCCTCATAGATTGTAACTGTGCTGTGCTGGACCTGTCCACACTGAATGCAACGTTGCTGTACTGGACCTGTTCACACTGAATGTAACTGTGCTGTACTGGACCTGTCCACACTGAACGTAACTGTGCTGTACTGGACCTGTCCACACTGAATGTAACTGTGCTTTACTGTACCTGTGCACCCTGAATGTAACTGTGCTGTACTGGACCTGTGCACCCTGAATGTAACTGTGCTGTACTGGACCTGTGCACCCTGAATGTAACTGTGCTGTACTGGACCCGACCACTCTGAATGTAACTGTGCTGTACTGGACCTGTCCGCACTGAATGTAACTGTGCTGTACTGGACCTGTGCACCCTGAATGTAACTTTGCTGTACTGGACCTGTCCACACTGAATGTAACTGTGCTATACTGGACCTGTGCACCCTGAATGTAACTGTGCTGAAGTGGACCTGTCCACACTGAATGTAACTGTGCTGTACTGGACCTGTCCACACTGAATGTAACTGTGCTGAACTGAACCTGTCCACACTTAAAGTAACTGTGCTGAACTGGACCTGTCCTCACTGAATGTAACTGTACGATATTTGCCATGTCCACACTGAATGTAACTGTGCTGAACTGGACCTGTCAACAAATCTATATTAACGATTTAGAGGAAGGGACCAAGTGTAACATATCAAAATTTGCAGATGATACAAAGATGGGAGGGAAAGTAGTGAGTGAGGAGGACATAAAAAACCTGCAAGGGGACATAGACAGGCTAAGTAAGTGGGCAGAGATTTGGCAGATGGAATACAACACTGGAAAGTGTGAGGTGATGCACTTTGGCAGGAAAAATCCGAGAGCAATTTATTATCTTAATGGCAAGAAACTGGAGAGTACTGAAGTGCAAAGGGATCTGGGGGTCCTGGTGCACGAAACTCAAAAGGTTAGTATGCAGGTGCAGCAAGTGATTAAGAAGGCAAATGGAATGTTGGCTTTCATTGCTAGGGGGATAGAATATAAAAATAGGGAGGTATTGCTTCAGTTGTACAAGGTATTGGTGAGACCGCACCTGGAATACTGCATACAGTTTTGGTGTCCTTACTTAAGGAAAGACATCCTTGCTCTCGAGGCAGTGCAAAAAAGGTTCACTCGGTTAATCCCGGGGATGAGGGGGTGGTCATATGAGGAGAGGTTGGGTAGATTGGGACTCTACTCATTGGAGTTCAGAAGAATGAGAGGCGATCTTATTGAAACATATAAGATTGTGAAGGGGTTGGATCGGGTGGATGCGGGGAGGATGTTCCCGATGACGGGTGAGACGAGAACTAGGGGACATAGTCTTAGAATAAGGGGCTGCTCTTTCAAAACTGAGATGAGGAGGAACTACTTCACTCAGAGGGTGGTAGGTCCATGGAATATGCTGCCACAAAAAGCTGTAGAAGCTACAACATTAATTAAATTTAAAACAGAAATAGACAGTTTCCTAGAATTAAAGGGCATTAAGGGTTACGGGGAGCGGGCAGGAATTTGGACATGAGTCTAGGTTCGGATCGGTCATGGCCCTGTGGGTAGTGGAGCGGGCCCAGGGACTGTGTAGCCTGATTCTGCTCCTATTTCGTGTGTGCAATTCTGTTAGATGCATGAGATGGTTCTGTGATAGATAGTAGATTGGCGGTTAGGATCAGATCAGCCATGATCTTATTGAATGGCGGAGCAGGCTCGAGGGGCCGATTGGCCTACTCCTGCTCCTATTTCTTATGTTCTTATGTTCTTATGAATGTGACCGAGTTGAACTGGACCTGTCCTCTCAGAATGTAACTGTGATGAACAAGACCTCTCCACACAGAATGTAAATGTGTTGAAGTGGACATGACCAAACTGAATGTAACTGTGCGGAATTAGACCTGTCCACTGTGAATGTAACTGTGCTGAACTGGACCTGTCCTCACAGAATATAACTGTGCTAAACTGGACCTGAACACACTGAATGTTGAGATGTTGAAATGAACCTGTCCACACTGAATGTAAGGGTCCTGAACTGGAGCTGTCCTTACAGAATGTAAAATGCTCCACTGGAACTGTCCGCACTGAATGTAACTGTGCTGAACTGGGCCTGTCCTCACTGAATGTAAATATGCTGAACTGTCCTGTCCAAACTGAATGTAACTCTGCTGTACTGAACCTGTATACACTGATTGTAAATGTGATGAACTGGATCTGTCAACACTAAATGTAAACGTGCTGAACTTGGCCTGTCCACAATAAATTTAACCTTGCTGAACTGGACTTGTCCATACGAAATGCAACCGCGCTAAAGGTGAGCTGTCCACACTGAATGTAATCGTGCTGAAATGGAGCTGTCCAAACTGAATGTAACCGTGCTGAACTGGACCAGTCCTCACAGAATGACACTGGGCTTAACTGGACCTGTCCAAACTGAATGTATTGGTGCTGAACTAGACCTCTATACACAGATTGTAACTGTGCTGAACTGGAGCTGTACACACTGAATGTAAATGTGCTGAACTGTATCTGTACACACTGAAAGTAACTGTGTGGAACTGGAACTGTCCAAACTGAATGTAACTGTGCTGAACTGGAACTGTTCACACTTAATGTAACTGAGTTGATCTGGACCTGTCCACACTGAATGTAACCGTGCTGTACTGAACCTGTCCACACTGAATGTAACTGTGATGTTCTGGACCTGTCCACACTGAATGTAACTGTGCTGTTCTGGACCTGTACACAATGAATGTAACTGCGCTGTACTGGACCTGTCCACACTGAATATAACTGTGCTGAACTGGAGCTGTCCTCACAGAATGTCACTGTGCTGAACTGGACCTGTCCACACTGAATGTAGCGGTGCTGAACTAGACCTCTATACACTGATTGTAACTGTGCTGAACTGGATCTGTACACAATGAATGTAAATATGCTAAACTGGAGCTGTCCACACTGAATGTAACTGTGCGGAACTGGACCTGTCCAAACTGAATGTAACTGTGCTGAACTGGAACTGTCCACACTTAATGTAACTGAGCTAAATTGGACCTGTCAGCACTGAATGTAACCGTGCTGTACTGGACCTCTCCGCACTGAATGTAAGGGTGCTGAACTGGACCTGTCCACACTGAATGTAAGTGTGCTGAACTATACCTGTCCACACTGAAAGTAATTGTGCTGAACTGGACCTGTCCACACTGAATGTAACTGTGCTGTACTTGACCTGTCCACAATGAATGTAACTGTGCTGTACTGGACCAGTCCACACTGGATGTAACTGTGCTGAGCTGGACCTGTCCACACTGAATGTAACTGTGCTGTACTGGACCTGTCCACACTGAATGTAACTTTGCTGTACTGGACCTGTCCACACTGAATGTAACTGTGCTGTATTGTACCTGTCCACACTGAATGTAACTGTGCTGTACTGGACCTGTCCACTCTTAATGTAAGTGTGCTGTACTGGACTTGTCCACACTGAATGTAGCTGTGCTGTACTAGGCCTGTCCATGCTGACTGTAACGAGCTATACTGGACATGTCCAAACTGAATGTAACCATACTGGACTGGAACTGTCTACACTCAATGTAACTCTGCTGTAATTGAACTGGACACTTGGAATGTGACCGTGCTGAACTGGTCATGTCAACACTGAATGTAACTGTGCTGTACTGGACCTGTCCACAATGTATGTAACTGTGCTGAACTGAACCTGTCCACACTGAATGTAAATGTGCTGAAGTGGACCTGTCCGCACTGAATTTAACTGTGCTGAAGTTGACTTGTCCACTCTGAATGTAACTGTGCTGAACTGGACCTGTCCACACTGTGGCCATCCACCTCTCAAACAGATATACCGCTTTGGATACTGTTGGGGGGGATGACTTAGGGGAAGGCAGCAGCAGCCAACTTCCTGGCACCATGGGCGGCTCTGCTGCACAGGCTGGGAGGAAAAAGAGTGGAAGAGCTATAGTGATAGGGGACTGAATTGTAAGGGGCAGAGAAAGGCGTTTCTGCTGCCGCAACCGAGACTCCACAATGGTGTGTTGCCTCCCTGGTGCAAGGGTCAAGGACGTCTCGGAGCGGCTACAAAACATTTTGGAGGGGAGGGCGAACAACCAGCTGTCGTGGTGCTCATAGGCACCAACGATATAGGTAAAAAAGGGGATGATGTCCTAAAAGCAGAATATAGGGAGTTAGGAGGTAAATTAAAAAATAGGACCTCAAAGGTAGTAATCTCAGGATTGCTACCAGTGCCACGTGCTAGTCAGAATAGAAATAGGAGGATATTTCAAATGAATACGTGGCTAGAGAAATGATGCAAGGGGGAGGGATTCAAATTCCTGGTACATTGGAACCGGTTCTGGGGGAGGTGGGACCAGTAAAAAGCGGACGGTCTGCACCTGGGCAGGGCCGGGACCGCTGTCCTAGGGGGAGTGTTTGCTAGTGCTGTTGGGGAGGATTTAAACTAATGTGGCAGGGGGTTGGGAACCTGAGCAGGGAGACAGAGGAAAGCATGTCAGGAAGGGACAGAAGGTATGGAGTAAAAGGTAAAGTGTTAAATAAGGAAAAAACAGGAAGTAAGTGTCGCAAAACACATATGAAAGTTCTTTATCTGAATGCACGTAGCATTCGTAACAAAATTGACGAGTTAACGGCACAAATAACTATGTATGGGTATGATCTTGTGGCCATTACTGAAACATGGCTGCAGGGTGACAACGTCTGGGATAGAAATATGCCAGGGTATTTAACAATCAGGAAGGACAGGCGGGAAGGAAGGAGAGGGGGTGGCTAAGTTAATAAATGAAGGAATCAATGTAATACAGAGAAACGATATTGGGTCAAAAGATCAGGATAATGAAACAGTTTGGGTTAAGATAAGGAATAATAAGGGGAAAAAAACACTGGTGGGCGTAGTATATAGGACTCCTAATAGTTGCAACTCTGTTGGAAGAAGTATTAATCAGGAAATAGTTGGGCATGTATTAAGGGAACAGCGATAATTATGGGGGATTTTAACTATCATATTAACTGGACAAATCAAATTGTGCAGGGCAGCCTTGAGGAAGAGTTTATTGAGTGTTTTAGGGATGGATTTCTTGAGCAGTATGTAACTGATCCTACAAGGGGGCAAGCAACCTTGGATCTGGTACTGTGTAATGAGTCTGGATTAATTAATAATGTCCAAGTTAAGGATCCCCTTGGAATGAGTGACCATAACATGGTTGAATTCCATATCCGACGAAGGGTTTCGACCTGAAACGTTAACTCTCTTTCTCTCTCCACGGATGTTGTCTGGCCTGCTGAGTTTTTCCAGCGTTTTCTGTTGTTAATTCGGATTTCCAGCATCCGCAGCATTTTGCTATCGTATTAGAGGGTGAGAAGGTTGGTTCTCAAACAAGCATACTCAGCTTGAATAAAGGAGAATATGATGGCATGAGAGCAGAATTGATTAAAGTGGACTGGGAAAATAGATTAAAGGATAAGATGGTACATGAGCAGTGGTGTTCATTCAAGGAGTTATTTTACAACTTTCAAAATAAATATATTCCACTGAGGAAAAAAGGGTGGAAAAGAGATGACAGCCATCCATGGCTAAGTAAAGAAATTAAAGAAAGTATCCAACTAAAAACAAGGACATATAAGGTAGCCAAAGTTAGTGGGAGGATAGAAGATTGGTAAGTCTTCAAAAGACAACAAAAAGTAACTAAAGGAGTGATTAAGAAAGGGAAAATAGACTATGAAAATAAATGAGCACAAAATATAAAAACAGATAGCAAGAGATTCTATAGAAACAGGAGTAGGCCATTCGGCCCGTCGAGCCTGCTCCACCATTCAATACGATCATGGCTGATCATCCAAATCCAGTACCCTGTCCCTGCTTTCTCACACAGAATTCCCACATCGAGCCTGCACCTATCCCACCCTATCCCCGTAACCCCACGTATTTAATTCCCCCTAACATATCCCATCCTATCCCCATAACCCCACATATTTAATCACCCCCTAACACTAAGGGTCAATTTTATCATAGCCAAATCAACCTAACCCGCACATTTTTGGACTGTGGGAGGAAACCGGAGCACCCGGAGGAAACCCACGCAGACACGGGGAGAATGCGCAAACTCCACACAGACAGTTACCTGAGGTCAGATTTGAACCCGGGTCCCTGGCGCTGTGAAGCACCAGTGCTAACCACTATGCCACCGTGTTGCCCATATTCCACTGAAAAGAAAAGGGTGTAAAAGAAAGGACAGTCATCCGTGGCTAAGTAAAGAAATTAAGGATAGTATTCGACTAAAAACAAGGGCATATAAGGTAGCGAAATCTAGTGGGAGGACAGAGGATTGGGAAAACTTTAAAAGGCAGCAAAAAATAACAAAAAGATTGATTAAGAAAGGGAAGATAGATTATGAAAGTAAATTAGCAAAAAATATAAAAACAGATAGTAAGAGTTTTTATAGTTATATAAAAAGAAAAAGGGTGGCTAAAGTAAATGTTGGTCCCTTAGAGGATGAGACCGGGAAATTAATGGTGGGAAATATGGAGATGGCAAAAACACTGAATGAATATTTTGTATCAGTCTTTACAGTAGAGGACACTAAGAATATCCCAACACTGGACAAACAGGGGGCTATAGGGGGATAGGAGCTAAACACGATCAAAATCACTAAGGAAGTGGTACTCGGTAAAATAATGGGACTCAAGGCGGATAAATCACCTGGACCTGATGGCTTACATCCTAGAGTCTTGAAGGAAGTGGCGGTAGGGATTGTAGATGCATTGGTAATAATTTTTCAAAACTCCCTGGATTCCGCTAAGGTCCCGGCAGACTGGAAAACTGCTAATGTAACACCCTTATTTAAAAAGGGCAGTAGACAGAAGGCTGGTAACTATAGACCGGTTAGCCTAACATCTGTGGTAGGTAAAATTTTGGAGTCCATTATTAAGGAAACAGTAACAGGACATTTGGATAATCATAATTTAATAGGACAAAGTCAGCATGGTTTTACGAAGGGGAAGTCATGTTTGACAAATTTGCTGGAGTTCTTTGAGGAAGTAACATATAGAGTGGATAAAGGGGAACCAGTGGACGTAGTGTATTTAGACTTCCAAAAGGCATTTGACAAGGTGCCACACAAAAGATTATTGCTTAAGGTAAAAAATCACGGGATTGGGGGTAATATTCTGGCATGGATAGAGGATTGGCTATCTAACAGAAAGCAAAGAGTTGGGATAAATGGTTCATTCTCAGACTGGCAATCAGTAACTAGTGGTGTTCCACAGGGGTCAGTGCTGGGTCCCCAACTCTTCACAATCTATATTAACGATTTGGAGGAAGGGACCAAGTGTAACATATCAAAATTTGCAGATGATACAAAGATGGGAGGGAAAGTAGTGAGTGAGGAGGACATAAAAAACCTGCAAGGGGACATAGACAGGCTAAGTAAGTGGGCAGAGATTTGGCAGATGGAATACAACACTGGAAAGTGTGAGGTGATGCACTTTGGCAGGAAAAATCCTAGAGCAATTTATTATCTTAATGGCAAGAAACTGGAGAGTACTGAAGTGCAAAGGGATCTGGGGGTCCTGGTGCACGAAACTCAAAAGGTTAGTATGCAGGTGCAGCAAGTGATTAAGAAGGCAAATGGAATGTTGGCTTTCATTGCTAGGGGGATAGAATATAAAAATAGGGAGGTATTGCTTCAGTTGTACAAGGTATTGGTGAGACCGCACCTGGAATACTGCATACAGTTTTGGTGTCCTTACTTAAGGAAAGACATCCTTGCTCTCGAGGCAGTGCAAAAAAGGTTCACTCGGTTAATCCCGGGGATGAGGGGGTGGTCATATGAGGAGAGGTTGGGTAGATTGGAACTCTACTCATTGGAGTTCAGAAGAATGAGAGGCGATCTTATTGAAACATATAAGATTGTGAAGGGGTTGGATCGGGTGGATGCAGGGAGGATGTTCCCGATGACGGGTGAGACGAGAACTAGGGGACATAGACTTAGAATAAGGAGCTGCTCTTTCAAAACTGAGATGAGGAGGAACTACTTCACTCAGAGGGTGGTAGGTCCATGGAATATGCTGCCACAAAAAGCTGTAGAAGCTACAACATTAATTAAATTTAAAACAGAAATAGACAGTTTCCTAGAAGTAAAGGGCATTAAGGGTTACGGGGAGCGGGCAGGAATTTGGACATGAGTCTAGGTTCGGATCGGTCATGGCCCTGTGGGTAGTGGAGCGGGCCCAGGGACTGTGTAGCCTGATTCTGCTCCTATTTCGTGTGTGCAATTCTGTTAGATGCAGGAGATGGTTCTGTGATAGATAGTAGATTGGCGGTTAGGATCAGATCAGCCATGATCTTATTGAATGGCGGAGCAGGCTCGAGGGGCCGATTGGCCTACTCCTGCTCCTATTTCTTATGTTCTTATGTTCTTATACAGTCGGGAAGGACTGGCACTGGGAGTCCTCATCATTGACTCCGCGCAAGCGAAACCTCCTGCTGATTACCACCTACCGCCCTCCCTCAGCTGATCAATCAGTACTCCGCCATGTTGAACATCACTTGGAAGAATCACTGAATGTACTCTGGGTGGGGGACTTCAATGTCCATCACCAAGATGTGGCTCAGTAGCAGCACTACTGATCGAGCTGGCTTAGTCCTGAAGGACATAACTGCCAGTCTGGACCTGCGACAGGTGGTGAGAGAACCAACATGAGGGGAAAACCTACTTGATCTCGTCCTCACCAATCTACCTGTCGCAGATGCATCTGTGCATGACAGTATTGGTAGCAGTGACCACCGTACAATCATCGTGGAGACAGAGTCCCGTCTTCACACATGAGGACACCCTCCATCGTGTTGTGTGGCACCACCACCGTGCTAAATGGTAAAGATTCAGAACAGATCTAGCAGCTCGAAACTAGGCATCCATGAGGTGCTGTGGGGCAGCAGCAGAATTATATTTCACCACCATCTGTAAACTCATGGCCCGGCATATCTCTCACTCTATCGTTAACATCAAGCCAGAGGACCAACCCTGGTTCAATAAGGAATGTAGAAGGGCATGAAAGGAGCAACACCAGGCGTACCTACAAATTAGGTGCCAACCAGGGGAAGCTGCAACAAAGGACCACATGCATGCTAAAAAGTGAAGGCCGCATGCTATAGACAGGGCTAAGCGATCCCAAAATCAATGGATCTGATCAAAGCTCTGCAGTCCTGCCACATCCAGTCGTGAATGGTGGTGGACTATTAAACAATGAATGGTAGATGAAGGCACCATGAATATTCCCATCCTAAATGATGGTGGAGCCCAGCACGTGAGTGCAAAAGACAAGCCTGAAGCGTTTGCAACCATCTTCAGCCAGAAGTGCCGAGTGGATGAATCATATCAGCCTCCTCCTGAGGTCCCCACCATCACAGAAGCCAGTGTTCAGCCAATTCGATTCACTCCACGCGATATCAAGAAACGGCTGAGCGCACTGGATACAGCAAAGGCTGTTGACCCCGACAACATCCCGGCTATCGTGCTGAACGCTTGTGCTCCAGAAATAGCCGCGCCTCTAGCCAAGCTGTTCCAATACAGCTACAACACTGGCATCTATCCGACAATGTGGAAAACTGCCCAGGTATGTCCTGTCCAAAAAAAGCAGGACAAATCCAATCCGGACAATTACCGCCTCATCAGTCTACTCTCAGACATCAGTAAAGTGATGGAAGGTGTCATCATACCTAGCACAAAGGAAGATGTTTGTGGTGGTTGAAGGTCAATCATCACAACTCCAGAGCATCGTGGCTGGAATTCCTCAGGGCAGTGACCTAGGCCCAATCATCTTCAGCTGCTTCATCAATGACCTTCCCTCCAACATAAGTTCAGGAATGGGGATGTTTTCTGATGATTGCACAGTGTTCAGTGCCATTCACAACTCCTCAGATAATTAAGCAGTCCATGCCCGCATGCAACAAGACCTGGACGTGGTGGAGGATTGGGCTGATAAGTGGCAGGTAACATTTGCACCACAGAAGTGCCCAGGCAATGAATATCTCCAACAAGCGAGAGTCTAACCAGCAACCCTTGACATTCATACGAACATACGATTTAGGAGCAGGAGTAGGCCTCTCGGCCCTTCGAGCCTGCTCCGACATTCAATAAGGTCATGGCTTATCTGATTACTCCACATTCCTGCCTAACCCCGATAACTTTTCACCCCCTTGCTTACCAAGAATCTATCTACCTCTGCCTTAAAAATATTCAAAAACTCTGCTTCCACCGCCCTCTGAGGAAGAGAGTTCCAAAGACTCACGACCCTCTGTGAGAAAAAAATTCTCCTCACCTCTGTCTTAAATGGGCGACCCCTTATTTTTAAACAGTGACCCCTAGTTCTAGAATCTCCCACAAGAGGAAACATCCTCTCCACATCCACCCTGTCCAGACCCCTCAGGATCTTATATGTTTCAATCAAGTCACCTCTTACTCTTCTAAACTCCAGCGGATACAAGCCTAGCCTGTCCAACCTTTCCTCATAAGACAACCCGCCCATTCCAGGTATTAGTCTAGCAAACCTTCTCTGAACTGCTTCCAGCGAATTTACATCCTTCCTTAAATAAGGAGACCAAAACTGGACACAGTACTCCAGATGTGGTCTCACCAATGCCCTGTATAACTGAAGCATAACCTCCCTACTTTTGTATTCAATTCCCCTCACAATAAACGATAACATTTTATTAGTTTTCCTAATTACTTTCTGTACCTGCATAGTAACCTTTTGCGATTCATGCACTAGGACACCCAGATCCCTCTGCATCTCAGAGCTCTGCAATCTCTAGCCATTTAGATAATATGTTTCTTTTTTATTCTTCCTGTCAAAATGGACAACATCACATTTTTTACATTATACTCCATTTGCCATTTCTTTGCCCACTCACTTAACCTATCTATATCCCTTTGTAGCCTCCTTATGGCCTCTTCAAAATTTACTTTCCTTCCTATCTTTGTGTCATCAGCAAATTTAGCAACCATACCTTAGGTCCCTTCATCCAAGTCATGTATATAAATTGTAAAATGTTGAGGCCACAGCACTGATCCCTGTGGCACACCACTCGTTACATCTTGCAAATCAGAAAATGACCCATGTATGCCTACTCTCTGTTTCCTGTTAGCTAGCCTATCTTCTATCCATGCCAATATGTTACCCCCTACACCATGAACTTTTATTTTCCGCAATAACCTTTGATGTGGCACCTTATCAAATGCCTTCTGGAAATCTAAGTACAGTACATCCACCGGTTGCTCTTTATCCACCGCACATGTTACTTCCTCAAAGAACTCCAATACATTGGTTAAACATTATTTCCCTTTCATAAAACCATGTTGACTCTGCCTGATTACTTTGAACTTTTCTAAGTGCACTGCTATAACGTCTTTAATAATAGCTTCTAAAATCTTCCCTAGGGCAGATGTTAAGCTAACTGGACTGTAGTTTCCTGATTTCTGTCTCTCTCCCTTTTTGAATAAAGGAGTTACATTCGCTATTTTCCAATCTAATGGAACCTTCCCCGAATCTAGGGAATTTTGGAAAATTAAAACTAACGCATCAACTAGCTCACGAGCCACTTATTTTAAAACCCTAGGATGAAGTCCATCAGGACCCGGGGACTTGTCAACCCGCAGCTCCAACAATTTGCTCAGTACCACTTCCCTGATTATTATAATTTTCCTGAGTTCCTATCTCCCTTCCATTTCCTGATTTACAGCTATTTCTGGGATGTTACTTGTATCCTCTATTGTGAAGACCGATGCAAAATACCTGTTCAATTCAACTGCCATCTCCTTATTTTCCATTATTAATTCTCCAGACTCACTTTTTATAGGACTAACGCTCACTTTGTTAAATCTTTGCTTTTTAAATATCTATACAAACTCTTACTATCTGTTTTTATATTTCTAGCTAGCTTTCTCTCGTACACTAATTTTTCTCTCCTTATTAATCTTTTAGTCATTATTTGCTGTTTTTTATATTCTTTCCAATCTTCTGACCTGCCTCCCATTTTTGCGCAATTATATGGTTTTTCTTTAAGTTTAATACCTTTAACTTTTTTAGTTAACCACGGATGGTGGGTCCTCCCCTTGGAATTTTTCTTTCTCGTTGGAATGTGTATATTTCTGTGTATTTTGAAATATCCCCTTAAATGTCTGCCACTCTTTTGACCGATCCCTTAACCTAATTTGCCAGTTCACTTTAGCTAGCTCTGCTTTCATGACCTCATAATTGCCCTTATTTAATTTTAAAATACTAGTCTTGGGCCCACACTTCTCTCTCTCAAACTGAATGTAAAATTCAATCATATTATGAGAGAGACGGGGAGAGAGACAGATAGTGGGGAGAGAGGCAGACTGGAAGAGAGAGAGACAGGGAGTGAGACTGGGGGGAGAGACAGTGAGTAGAGGAGAGTGAGAGACTGGGGAGAGAGAGAGAGAGACTGGGGGGAAAGAGAAAGAGACACTGGGGAGAGAGACAGAGATTACAGGAGAGAGAGTGACTGGGGAGAGAGAGAAAGAGACTGGGCAGAGAGAGAGCGAGAATTGGGAGAAAGAGTTGGGAGAGAGAGAAAGACTGGGAGAGAGAGAGTGGGGAAAGAGAGAGAGAGAGACTGGGGAAAGAGCGAGAGACTGGGGAAAGAGAGAGACTGGGGAGAGAGAGACTGAGAGAGAGAGAGATGGGGCGAGAGAGAATGGGAGAGAGGGACTGTGAAAAAGAGATACTGGGGAGAGAGAGACTGGGAGAGAGAGAGTGTTGAGGGAGAGAGAGGAAGGTGTTAGAGAGAGACTGGGGAGGGAGAGACTGGGAGAGAGATGGAGTGAGCTAGAGACTCGGGAGAGAGACTGCGAGACAGAGAGACTGGGAGAGAGAAAGGATGAGAGAGAGACTGGGGAGAGGGAGACTGAGAGAGAGATAGTGCGGAGAGAGAGAGACTGGGAGAAAGAGATACTGGTGGGAGAGAGAGAGTTGGGCAGAAAGCGACAGACTGGGGGAGAGAGAGACGGGGAGAGAGAGACGGGGGAGAGAGAGTGAGAGACTGCGAGAGAGAGACAGGGGGAGAGATTGGGATGCGAGACAGAGACGAGAAGAGAGAGCGGGCGAGATATAGAGGGAGACTGGGGAGCGAGAGACTAGGAGAGAGAGAGAGGGAGAGAGAGAGAGACTGGGGAGAGATGGAGACTGGGAGAGAGATGGGGGAGAGAGAGGGGAGAGAGAGAGAAGAGGGGAGAGACTGGGAAAGAGAGAGACTAGGAGCGAGAGAGTGGGAGAGAGAGAGGGGGAAGTGAGAGAGACTGGGGAGAGAGATGGGGAGAGAGAGAACAGGGAGAGAGACTGGGAAAGAGAGACTAGGAGAGAGAGAGGGGGAGAGAGAGAGACTGGGGAGAGAGAGATTGGAGAGAGAGGGGGGAGAGAGAGAGAAACTGGGGAGAGAGGGAGACTGGGGGTGAGAGAGATAGAGGGGTGCGAAAGAGAATGGTGACAGAGAGAGACGTGGAGCGTGAAAGAGAGAGAGAGAGAGAGACTCGTGAGAGAGAGAGTCTGGGGAGCGAGAGAGAGACTGGAAGAGAGAGAGAGACTGGGGAGCGAGATAAAGACTGGAATAGAGATAGAGGGAGAGAGAGAGAGACTGGGGAGAGATAGACGGGGAGAGCCAGAGGAGGAGAGATAGAGAGTGGGGGAGAGAGATAGCCGAAGAGAGAGAAAGAGAAAGAGAGAGACGAGAGAGAGAGAGGAACTGGGGAGCGAGAGAGACTGGGGTGAGAGAGAGACTGGTTGTGAGATAGAGACTGGGAGAAAGAGAGTGGGGAGGGAGAGACTGAGAGAGAGAGAGATGGGGCGAGAGAGAATGGGAGAGAGGGACTGTGAAAAAGAGATACTGGGGAGAGAGAGACTGGGAGAGAGAGATTGTTGAGGGAGAGAGAGGAAGGTGTTAGAGAGAGACTGGGGAGGGAGAGACTGGGAGAGAGATGGAGTGAGCTAGAGACTCGGGAGAGAGACTGCGAGACAGAGAGACTGGGAGAGAGAAAGGATGAGAGAGAGACTGGGGAGAGGGAGACTGAGAGAGAGATAGTGCGGAGAGAGAGAGACTGGGAGAAAGAGATACTGGTGGGAGAGAGAGAGTGGGGCAGAAAGCGACAGACTGGGGGAGAGAGAGACGGGGAGAGAGAGACGGGGGACAGAGAGTGAGAGACTGCGAGAGAGAGACAGGGGGAGAGATTTGGGAGCGAGACAGAGACGAGAAGAGAGAGCGGGCGAGATATAGAGGGAGACTGGGGAGCGAGAGACTAGGAGAGAGAGAGGGAGAGAGAGAGAGACTGGGGAGAGATGGAGACTGGGAGAGAGATGGGGGAGAGAGAGGGGAGAGAGAGAGAAGAGGGGAGAGACTGGGAAAGAGAGAGACTAGGAGCGAGAGAGTGGGAGAGAGAGAGGGGGAAGTGAGAGAGACTGGGGAGAGAGATGGGGAGAGAGAGAACAGGGAGAGAGACTGGGAAAGAGAGACTAGGAGAGAGAGAGGGGGAGAGAGAGAGACTGGGGAGAGAGAGATTGGAGAGAGAGGGGGGAGAGAGAGAGAAACTGGGGAGAGAGGGAGACTGGGGGTGAGAGAGATAGAGGGGTGCGGAAGAGAATGGTGAGAGAGAGAGACGTGGAGCGTGAAAGAGAGAGAGAGAGAGAGACTCGTGAGAGAGAGAGTCTGGGGAGCGAGAGAGAGACTGGAAGAGAGAGAGAGACTGGGGAGCGAGATAAAGACTGGAATAGAGATAGAGGGAGAGAGAGAGAGACTGGGGAGAGATAGACGGGGAGAGCCAGAGGAGGAGAGATAGAGAGTGGGGGAGAGAGATAGCCGAAGAGAGAGAAAGATAAAGAGAGAGACGAGAGAGAGAGAGGAACTGGGGAGCGAGAGAGACTGGGGTGAGAGAGAGACTGGTTGTGAGATAGAGACTGGGAGAAAGAGAGTGGGGAGGGAGAGACGGGGAGAGGGAGAGAGACTGGGGAGCGAGATGGAGAGATGGGGAGAACAGAGACTGTGCAGAGAGATACACTGGGAAGCGAGAGAGACTGTTGTGAGAGAGAGAGACTGGGGGAGAGAAAGAGATTGGGTTGAGAGAGAGAGGGAAGAGAGAGAGAAAGAGACTGGGGTGAGAGAGACGGGGAGGGGGAGAGGGACTAGAGAGAGCGAATGGGTAGGGAGAGATAGACTGTGGAGAGAGAGATGGGGAGAGGGAGAAAGAGGGGGGAGACAGAGGTTGGGGAGAGAGAGAGAGCGGGGATAGACAGAGATTGGGGAGAGAGAGACAGAGAGAGAAAGACAGAGCGATTAGGGAGAGAGAAAGACTGGGGAGCGAGAGAGACTGGGGTGATAGAGAGACTGGGGTGAGAGAGAGACTGGGGAGAGAGAGAGTGGTAAGAGAGAGAGAGAGAGAGAGACTGGGGAGAGAGACCGGGGGAGGGAGAGAGACTGGGGAGCGAGAGAGAGACCGGGAGATAGAGAGACGGGGAGAGAGACTTAGGGTTAAGGAAAGGGGGGAGAGAGAGTGGGGGAGAGAGCGAGTGGGGAGAGACTGGGGAAGTTAGAGATAGTCTTGTGAGAGAGAGACTGGGGAGATACAGAGAGACGGGTGGAGATGGAGAGAGACAGAGAGAGACTGGGGAGAGAGAGAGAGAGAGAGAGACTGGGGAGAGAGAGAGATATTGGGAGAGAGGAAGAGAGACTAGGGGAGAGTGAGAGAAAAGGGAGAGAGAGCCTTGGGGTGTCAGAGAGACTGGGGAGAGAGGGAGAGACTAGGGGAGAGTGAGAGACTGGCGAGAGAGAAACTGGGAGAGGGTTAGAGTGTAGGAGGGAGAGAGAGAGATTGGGGGGAGAGAGAGACAATGACAGAGGGAAGTCACGAGAGAGAGAGACAGAGACAGAGTCGAAGGGTGAGAGAGAGAGAGACAGGGACAGGGGGGGGGGAAGAGAGAGAGAAACAGACAGAGAGAGAGGGATAGAGGGAAATAGAGAGACAGACAGAGAGAGATAGGGAGACAGAGACAGAGGGAGATAGAGAGAGAGACAGGGAAAGAGGGAGAGAGAGAGAGACAGGGACAGAGGGGGAGACAGAGAGACATACAGAGAGAGAGAGAGAGAGAGAGGGACAGAGGGAGATAGATACACAGAAAGGGACAGAGAAAGAGAGAGATAGAGACAGAGAGAGAGAGAGAGACAGGGACAGATGGAGAGAGAGAGAGACCGAGAGAGACAGGGACAGAGGGAGATTGAGAGAGACAGGGATAGAGGGAGATAGAGAGACAGGGACAGAGGGAGAGAGAGAGAGAGAGAGAGAGAGAGACAGCGAGGGAGATAGACGGAGAGACAGGGACAGAGGGAGAGAGAGAGAGACAGACAGAGAGAGAGAGACTGGGACAGAGGGAGATTGAGAGAGAGACAGGGATAGAGGGCGAGAGAGACTGAAACAGAGAGAGGGACAGGGAGGGGGCACACAGCGAGAGAGAGAGGGTCCAGGTGCATGTGTTCCACTCGCGGGGACTGAGCCGGGTCTCACAACAACACAGGTGGAGGTGCAGCACATGTACAAGGGCTGCTGGAAGGAGGCGAAAGCAAACAAGTTTTAGGGCCTTAGTGAATTTTTTTTTTAATCGGAAAATTACTTAAATCCGCAAAAAATACGGGAAAGTGATGTTGAATGTCCCGCGGTGAGTTCCAGTTAAATTTTGCCAGATATTGTCCCTTTTTGAAAGAGTTTATTAGGGTTATTCTATAATGTTATGGGGAGAGGGGAAAAGATTTTCACCCCGTTTGTACCTCCGAGTCTGTGAGAAACGGAGGGAACGGCAGCAGAAATAAAGGAAACAACTTCTCTAGAACTGATCCCAACTCATCGCCAAGGCTGAGGACAGAAAACCTCACCGCCTTCATTGGAAGTTTAATCACTTTATTCACTTTCTGATTTGAGCTCCGTTTGGAGTCAGATTTTACTTTATTTTATTGTTGCATGTTTAGCGACAGCATGGAAGAGGGAAAGAGAAACTTGGAGCAACTTATTCTGTCAAAGCTGCAATGAGACTAGAAAGAATTTAAAGATTTTTAATTAACTTTTCACAAAAAATTAACGTTATAAACACTTTTTTCACCCTAATTTTCTGGTATGATTTTGGGAGAAACAAGGATAAATCAATGTTACCTTCGTCTAAATAAGTTTCAAGTGGGTCTTGAAGTCCGAGGCTGTTAAGGAGGCTCTGAAATGCTTAAAACTTTTTATAATTGAAATTTCTCAATATTTGATTTTGAACGATCGACTGAAGTGAGTAGCTTCACACAAACATGCAACCATCCTGTTCAGGAGGGGAAGGCAGGGATGGATTTGGAGGAGTTACATATTACTTTTTATTGACATTTTAAAAATATCATTAAGACGTTTAGAAAGAGAACCAAAAAAGGAGAAAAACACAAACAATTTTATTTTATATAATATAAAAACAGAAAATGCTGGAAATACTCAGCAGGTCAGGCAGCATCTGTGGAGAGAGAAACAGAGTTAACGTTTCAGGTCTGTGACCTTTCGTCAGAACTGGACAATGTTAGAGTTGTAACAGATTTTAACCAGGTGCAGAGGCAGGGAAAGGCGGGAGGGGAGGAAGGAACACAAGGGATGGGCTGTGATATGGTGGAAGGCAGGAGTGGTTAAATCCGCCCTCTGCACCTGGTTAAAATCTGTTACAACTCTAACTTTTTCCAGTTCGGACGAAAGGTCACAGACCTGAAACGTTAAAGTTATTTCTCTCTCGCTCTCCACAGATGCTGCCTGACCTGCTGAGTATTTCCAGCATTTTCTGTTTATATCTCAGATTCCAGCATCCGCTGTATTTTGCTATTGTGAACGATTTCATTGTGTCTGTCGTTCTATAGTCGGAACAAGTCCCAGGAATAATGTAAATAATGTAAATATAGATTTCCTCTTAAATGTTTAGTGGAGCGTTAATAGAAACAAGAACTCTGTACTGATGTATGAAAAATGCAAGAAGCTACTTTAGAAGAAACCATTATTTGTTTATTGAGAAAGACACACAAAATACTTTGATTAAACTGATAATGCACAATTTCTATTTGCTATAAATGTTTGAATTAGGAGATTGAAAATTGAGAGCAAAATGAAGTTTGTTTCCTGCTATTTAATTGGGAAGTACCTAAAATAATTCAACACTTTTCGTGACAAGAGCAGGGATTAATATTGTGGAGAATGCTTGAGAGAATAAACATTGGAAGCGAAATTTGTAAATTAACATCTTTACGTTAACATATTAGTAAACATTCCAAGTCAGTCTGATTGGTTCTCTTGTCCAGGAAGAATAATGAATATTTATTTGTGCTAAATCGTAGTTTTTCCTGCTTTTTGATTTAATTCAGTGACGGAAATTGTGTGTGTTTTTCTGCACTTGTGAATAAGTGCTGCATTTCTGACATGTTACATGGAGGGTGTTCTGGTTCAATAAGACCACGGTTATTAATGGAAGTGATTGAAGTTGGAAATACGGATACCCGTTTTTGTTCAATTCTTTTTAATACTGTGAACTAAAGAACTACAGCACTTTATATTTGTTGGTTGTCTGGTTGTATTGTGATTAATATTCTGATTACATATCTGGACGTACAGCACGTCAGCGCCATAGGAAAGCCGCTGCTCCTGCTGCTTGTGCAGCCATTGCTATAGTGACATGAGGGATGGGATAATACGTTGAAAACATTAAAATTAATACAAATTGCACGAATAGATCTGCCTCATTCAGCTCACCTTGGGCTTTTGGATTATTTGTCGATGTGTAACTGAGTGACGTTTCTGAAGTGTTAATTTATTATTCTGCAGATATTTTATATCCCAGTCATTTCTGACAAGGATTTATTTAAATAGAGTTTGTACATGACGAACTAAAAGCTTTTAATTAATCCTACCATAAACAAACTTGCAGAATGGGCATGAAAATGATAAATTAATTTCAATATGGGTAAGTGTGAGGTGATGCATTTTGTTAGCACGAGTAAGGAGCCCAGCTACTCCTTGTAAAATAAGGGGGGAAAATTCAGTATCGCCCCGTTTGGGGCGCAATTATCGGCCGGCTGCAAAGATTAGCGCCTGGCGCTAATTATCGCTTCCGACTGCAACCTTGACTTTTATCGCCCCTGGAGGTGATTGGAGTGATAAATCAGGCGCTACACACCTCTCTTAAGGTGCAAAGGCCGAGGAGCGAGGTGCTAACTCAGAGCGCTGGCGAAGCTCATGTGATGTCAGTCAGTAATGGAACACACACACAATGGCCCCGGCCAGTTCTTAAAGGGGAGGGTTGATCTTGCTTTCCATCCACATCCTGCTCATTGCAACCTTGAATCTCGGCCTGGAGAGACCTGTACATGAAATTTGCTGGAAAGAATAATGGATAGTCCCAGGGAAAGAGCTCAGATTGCAGCCCCCACAGTCTCTTCTAAATCGATACAAGGAAGGGCAAATCAAAATGAACCTGCAAAGTGCTGCTCAGTACCCAAAACTCCTTCACACAGCGTTGAATCTCTCCAGAAGTCTCTCTCTCTCTCTCTCAGAATGCGTGGTTCAAAGATGTCACCAACAAAAAAAGGCAGGAAGCGTTCGCCTGTAAATAGCGCTCCCCCAGTCCCTTTCTGACTGGAAAACGCTCCCCTCAACCTGTCGTTCCTAGCGGCAGCCAGTAAGGCAGGGGGCGCCACTCAATATCATCACCGGGCGTTGCGTACTCGACTGACGTCACGATCTGCCGGCGCAGGAGATCGTGGCGGTAGTGTTTAGCGCCGCCGCAAAATGTCTAGTTAATTTCGTGAGCGGCGCAGACATCGCCGCGCCCGGGCGCTAGTTGCTTTGCGCCCCATTAGCGCCCTCTTAAGGCACTAACGGGAGGCGCAACCAACTGAATTTTTCCCCCCAAAGAGTCCAAATGTGGTAAAGGTGCAAATGGATCTAGGGGTATAGATTCACAAATCATCAGAAGTAGCAACGCAGGTTAAAAAGCAATAAAAGTGCAAATAAAGCACAGGTTCATTTCGAGAGGAATAGATTTCAAAAGCAGGGAAGTTATGTTAAACTTTCAGAACCTTTTCTGATTGTCTCATGATTTGAGGTGGTGGGGTGGCAATGTCTCATTACTGTGTACATGATTTTAATTGGTTCTTTTTGCTGTCGTTGTTGTTAAAGTTGCTTTTCTAAAAGATTCTCTGAAATTTATGTTGTAAAATTTGCCCACGGACAAAAAGGTCGCTCAAAGGAGTTCGTGGCCTCTCAGTACAAAAAAAATCGAGGGAACATTGATTGGGAGGAGCTGAGGACATTAGGTGGGGTGGGGAGGAGCTGATGATATTTGGAGGGGTGGGGAGGAGCTGAGGATATTAGGTGCGGTGGGGAGGAGCTGAGGATATTAGGTGGGGTGGGGAGGAGCTGAGGATATTAGGTGGGGAGGAGCTGAGGATATTAGGTGGGGCCGGGAGGAGCTGAGGATATTAGGTGGGCTGGGGAGAAGCTGAGGACATTAGGTGGGGTGGGGAGGAGCTGAGGATATTTGGAGGGGTGGGGAGGAGCTGAGGATATTAGGTGCGGTGGGGAGGAGCTGAGGATATTAGGTGGGTTGGGGAGGAGCTGAGGATATTAGGAGGGGTGGGGAGGAGCTGAGGATATTAGGTAGGGTGGGGAGGAGCTGAGGATATTAGGAGGGGTGGGGAGGTGCTGAGGATATTAGGTGGGTTGGGGAGGAGCTGAGGATATTAGGAGGGGTGGGGAGGAGCTGTGGATATTAGGTAGGGAGGGGAGGAGCTGAGGATATTAGCTGTGGTGGGGAGGTGCTGAGGATATTAGGTGGGGTGGGGAGGAGCTGAGGATATTGGTGAGGTGGGGAGAGTTGAGGATATTAGGTGGGGTGGGGAGGAGCTGAGGATATTATGTGAGGTGGGGAGGAGCTGAGGATATTAGGTGGGGTGGGGAGGTGCTGAGGATATTAGGTGGGGTGGGGAGGAGCTGAGGATATTAGATGGGGTTGTGGAGGAGCTGAGGATATTAGGTGAGGTGGGGAGGAGCTGAGGATATTAGGTGGGTTGGGGAGGAGCTGAGGATATTAGGAGGGGTGGGGAGGAGCTGAGTATATTAGGTAGCGTGGGGAGGAGCGGAGGATATTAGGTGGGGTGGCGAGGAGCTGAGGATATTAGGTGGGGTGGGGAGGATCTGAAGATATTAGGTGGGGTGGGGTGGAGCTGAGGATAGTAGGAGGGGTGGGGAGGAGCTGAGGGTATTAGGTGGGGTGGGGAGGAGCTGAGGATATTGGTGAGGTGGGGAGGAGTTGAGGATATTAGGTGAGGTGGGGAGGAGTTGAGGATATTAGGTGGGCTTGGGAGGAGCTGAGGATATTAGGTGGGGTGGGGAGGAGCTGAGGATATTAGGTGGGGTGGGGAGGAGCTGAGGATATTAGGTGTGGTGGGGAGGAGCTGAGGATATTAGGTGTGGTGGGGAGGAGCTGAGGATATTAGGTGGGGTGGGGAGGAGCTGAGGATATTAGGTGGTGTGGGGAGGTGCTGAGGATAGTAGGTGGGGTGGGGAGGAGATGAGGTTATTAGGTGTGGTGGGGAGGAGCTGAGGATATCAGGTGGGGTGGGGAGGTGCTGAGGATATTAGGTGGGATGGGGAGGAGCTGAGGCTATTAGATGGGGTGTAGAGGAGTTTACGATGTTCGATGCATATATCGGAAGTCAAAAAGGGAGCCTGAAGCAAACAGGAGAGCGCTTCTGTTATTCGAAATAAATAATATCTTCACCAACTTCTTCAAAAAGCAGTGGTGCAATGTGAGAAGCCAAGAGTTTACTTTGCAATAAATCCTCAGATTTTCTGATAAAGTTCCAAAACCACACACAGTTTTAGATGGCTGCCTTTATTAATTATTATTGTTTTTTTATTCAATACACTGATGCTTTGCTTCCAAAATTGAAAAGACATTTCTCTACATGACATCTCACAATAGACATTAGAAAACGTACAGACTGCGCAGTTAAGTGACAAGTGACCATTAACAGAGATGAACGCGAGGTGATGCACTTTGGTAGGAAAATATGACATCATGAGGGTAGTGCGGTTGATGTTGTGTCTATGGACTTTCAAAAGGCGTTTGACAAAGTACCACATGACATAACTGTTCATAAAATTGTATTCCTTGCGATCAATAGGGCAGGGCAGCATGGATACCAAATTGGCTAAGGGTCAGAAAGCAGAGAGTAGTGGTGGTCGGTTGTTTTTCAGTCTGGAGGGAATTATACAGAGGTGTTCCCCAGGGGTCGCTATTAAGACCAGTACTCTCTTTGATATATTTTAATGACCTATAGTTGGGTATACAGGGCATCAAAACTCGGAAATGTAGCACACAATGAGGAGGATAGTAACAGACTTCAGGAGGACGTAGACTGACTGGACAACAAGAGAACATAAGCAATAGGAGCAGGAATTGGCCATTCGGCCCTTCAAACCTACTCCACCATTCAATACGCTCCTGGCTGACCATCGGTTTAAAAGTCATTCATGCAACACCTTCTAACTGACCCTCATTCCTGCATATAAAGTTATCTCCTTACCCAGTTTACTGGCATATTTTCCATTAGCAGAATAAAATATAATTGGAGCCGAAATCAAGAGACTAAATGCCAAGAACATTTGGCAGGGTCTTTACCCTTATAAACTGCTCCTCAGGCTGGAGGGATTGAGAGTTTCAGAGACCTCCCTGACATGATCCTACACTTCTCTGATGGCGTTTCTTTCGGAATCCAATCCCTTTGCTTACAGCATAGCCCGAACTGTGATTCAATTAGGCAGTCACTGGGCAGATACTATTGATCACAGAGAATTATGAAGTGAAAAATGAGGAGAGGCAATGTGATCTCAATGGTGTAACTATAAAGGGAGTGCAGGAACAGAGGGACCTAGGCATGTATGTACACTAATCTTTGAATGCGGCCGGACAATTTGAGAAGTATATTAATAAAGCATACGGGATCATTCGCTTTATTAAAAAGCAGTAGAGTACAAAAGCAATGAAGTTATGCGAAAATATTATAAAGCACTGATTAGGCTTCAGCTGCAGCATTGTGTCCAATTCTGGACACCACACTTTAGGAAAATGTCAAGGCCTTGGAGCGTGTGCAGAAGAGATTTACTAGAATGGTACCAGAGACAAGGGACTTCAGTTATGTGGAGAGACTGGAGAAGCTGGGGTTGTTGTGATTAGAGCAGAGAAGGTTAAGAGGAGATTTGATAGAGGTGTTCTGAAGACTACATAGATTTAATAGAGTACTTAAGGAACAACTGTTTCCAGTGGAAGTGGGGTCGGTAACCAGATGACACAGATTTAATGTGATTGGCAAAAGAACCCGAGACAACATGAGGAAGCTTTTGTTTTACACAGCGAGTTGTTGTGATCTGGAATGCGCTGCCTGAAAGGGCGGTGGAAGCAGATTCAATAGTAACTTTCAAGGGGGATTTGGAAAAAATACTTGAGATAAAATAAAATACTGTGGAAAGAGCAGAGGAGTGGAATTAATTGGACAGCTCTACCAAAGAGCCGGCACAGGTACGGTGGGCCGAATGGCATCCTTCTGTGCTGTATCATTCCATGATTCTATAATCACCGATACCTTAGAAAATAAGAAACTGAACGTGGCAGAAGAGAAAAGGGCTCTCGGGATAAAGGTGAGCAAATAATTAAAAGCAGTATCACTGAACAGCAAAGCAATTAAAACGTTAACAATGAATTGGGGTTTATTTCTAAGGCAATAGAATTCAAAAGAAGTGAAGTTGGCCAGTGGTGGGAAGTGGTGTTTCACAAGGATCGGTGCTGGCAACACTTTTGTTCACCATTTACTTCAACAATTAGGATTCAGGAATCGGAAGTGCAATTTCAAACATTGTGGATGCCACCCAAATGGGGGTTTATACTTAATATAGAGGAGGACTGCGACAAAATACAGGAGGACGTTAATAAACTTGCAGAATGGGTGTGTAACTGGCAAATTAACCTCAATATAGAGAAATGCGAGGTAGTGCATTTTAATAGGAAGAATACGGAGGTCACAGACTCCTTGGAGAATAAGTTCTAAACGGGGTTGAGGGACAGAGCGATGTGAGGATACAGTTACATAAATCACTAAAAAATGCAATGCAGGTTGATAAGGCCATAAAAACAAAGAAAGCACTGGGGTTCATTTCTAGAGGGGTAGAATTGTAAAGAATAGAAGTTATGTTAAACTTGTATGGAACCTTGGTTAGACCACACTTGGTGTACTGTGAACATGGTCTCCATCTTATAAAAAGGACATAGAGGGACTGGCGAAAGTACAGAGAGTATTTACTAGAATGATACCAGAACTGAGAGGTTATACCTGTCAGGAAAGACTGAACAGGCTGGGGCTATTTTAGAAACATAGAAACATAGAAACATAGAAAATAGCTACAGGAGTAGACCATTCGGTCCTTCGAGCCTGCGTTCATGGCTGAACATGCTACCTCAGTACCCCATTCCTGCTTTCTCGCCATACCCCTTGAGCCCCCTAGCTGTGAGTATTATATCTAACTCCCTTTTGAATATATTTAGCGAACTGGCCTCAACAACCTTCTGTGGTAGAGAATTCCACAGATTCACCACTCTCTGGGTGAAGAAGTTCCTCCTCATTTCAGTCTTAAATGGCTTCCCCTTAATCCTTAGACTGTGACCCCTGGTTTTAGTTTTGCCTAACATTGCAAACAGTCTGCCCGCATCTAATTTGTCTAAACCAGTCAGGATTTTAAACGTCTCTATAAGATCCCCCCTCATTCTCCGAACTGCAGAGGATACAAGTTCAGTTGATCCAGTCTTTCTTGATATGTCAGTCTGGCAATCCCAGGAATCAATCCAGTGAACCTTCGTTGCACTCCCTCAATAGCAAGAATGTCCTTCCTCAAGTTAGGAGACCAAAACTGCACACAATCCTCCAGGTGTGGCCTCACCAAGGCCCTGTACAACTGCAGCATCACCTCCCTACTCCTGTACTCAAATCCCCTTGCTATGAAGGCCATCATGCCATTTGCTTTCTTGACTGCCTTATGCACTTGCATTCCCACCTTCAGTGACTGATGTACCATGATGCCCAGGTCTCGTTGCACCTCCCCTTTCCCTAATCTGCCACAATTCAGGTAATAGTCTGTCTCCCTATTTTTAACACCAAAGTGGATAACCTCACATTTATCCACATTGTACTTCATCTGCCATACATTTTCCCATTCACCCAACCTGTCCAAGTCACTCTGTAGCCTCCTAGCATCCTCCTCATTGTTCACACTGCCTCCCAATTTAGTGTCATCCGCAAATTTGGAGATATTACAATTAATCCCTTCGTCCAAATCATTAATATATAATGTAAACAGCTGGGGTCCCAGCACCGAACCCTGCGGTACCTCGCTGGTCACTGCCTGCCATTCTGAAAAGTACCCATTTACTCCTACTCTTTGTTTCCTGTCTGCCAACCAGTTCTCAATCCACGTCAACACATTACACCCAATCCCATGTGCTGTAACTTTGCACACCAATCTCTTTTGTGGGAACTTGTCGAAGGCCTTCTGAAAGTCCAAATACACCACATCTACTGCTTCCCCCCGGTCCACACTATTGGAAACATCCTCAGAAAATTCCAGAAGATTTGTCAAGCATGATTTCCCTTTCACAAATCCATGCTGACTTGGACCTATCATGTCGCCACTTTCCAAATGGTCTGTTATGACATCTTTAATAATTGATTCCATCATTTTACCCACCACCGATGTCAGGCTGACCGGTCTATAATTCCCTGCTTTCTCCCTCCCTCCTTTTTTAAAAAGAGTGGTTACATTAGCCACCCTCCACTCCTTCGGAACTGATCCAGAGTCTAAGGAATGTTGGAAAATGATCGTCAATTCATCCACTATTTCCAAGGCCAAGTCCTTAAGTACTCTGGGATGCAGACCATCAGGCCCTGGGGACTTATCAGCCTTCAGGCCCATCAATTTCCCCAACACCTTTTCTTTTGGAAAGTGAAGACTGAGGGATGATCAGATAGAGTTCTTTGAGATTATGAAAGGGTTTCATAGGGTAGATTAGAGAAGATGTTTCCACTTTCAGGAGGACTAGAACTCGGGGCCATAGATTTAAGATAGTCATTAATATATCTAATAGGGAATTCAGGAGAAACCTTTTTACCAAATGAGTGGTCAGAATGTGGAACTCGCTACCACAAGGAGCAGTTGATGCGAATAGCACAGACACATTTAAAGGGGGGAAAGGAATAGAATGATATTTTTACTGGGTTAGATGAAGGAGGGTGGGTGGAGGGTCGTGTGGAGCATGGACACCAACATGGACATTTTGAGTCGAATGGCCTGTCTCTGTCCTGTAAATACTTTGTAAATTGTATTAAACATGTATAGGACCCGGGTCACGTCACACTTAGAGAACTGTGCAGAGTTATGGTCTTCATAATATAAAAAGGACATAGAAGAACTGGAGACAGTGCAAAAAATACTTACAACAGCAACAACTTGTATTTATATAGCGCCTTTAACATAGTAAAATGACCCAAGCGATTCACGGGAGCGATAGTGAACAACACCTGACCCTGACCCACATAAGGAGATATCTGGAAAGATGACCAAAAGCTTAGTCAAAGAGGTAAGTTTTAAGCAGCATCTTAAAGGAGGAGGGAGATTTAGAGAAGCAGAGAGGTTCAGGGAGGGGATTCCTGAGCTTAGGGCCCAGGCAGCCGCCAATGGTGGAGCGGTTACAATCGGAGATGTGAAAGAGGCCAGAATTAGAGTAACACAGAGATCTCGGGAGTGTTGTTGGGCTGGTGGAGCTTGCAGAGGTAGGGAGGGCGAGGCCATGGAAGGATTTGAAAGCAAGGATGATCATTTTAAAATGGAGGCATTGCCGGAACGGGAGTCACCGTAGGTCAGCGAGCACAGGGGTGGTGGTTTACCGGGATTTGGTGTGGGTTAGGTTACGGGCAGCACAGCTTTGGATGATCTCAAGTTATGTAGGGTGGGTATTGGTAAGCCAGCCAGGAGAGAGTTGGTGTTATCAAGTCGAGAGCTAGCAAAGGCCTGGATGATGGTTTGAGCAGCAGATGAGCTGAGGCAGGGACGAAGTTCAGCGATGTTACCGAGGTGGAAGTAAGCCGTCCTTGTGAAGGAGTGAATATCCGGTCGGAAGATCATCCCGTGGTCAAATACGACACCAAGGTTGCAAACAGCATTTTTTGGTGCCAAGGAGAGGGATGGAGTCGGTGTTTAGGCAACGGAGTTTGTGAAGTGGGCCAATAGCTTCGTTCTTACAAATAATTAGGTGGATGGCACCAGAACTGAAAGATTGCAGCTATCGGGAAAGATTGAACAGGTTGGGCCTTTCTGCTATAGCTGAGAGAGGACAT
This sequence comes from Squalus acanthias, assembly GCA_030390025.1. Taxonomy (NCBI): domain Eukaryota; kingdom Metazoa; phylum Chordata; class Chondrichthyes; order Squaliformes; family Squalidae; genus Squalus; species Squalus acanthias. Next base: position 16,956,039 of record CM059452.1, on the reverse strand, counting down.
TGCTGAGGCCTGATAGAGATCTTGAAAATTATGAATGGGTTGGACAGGGTAGATGTGGAGAGAATGTTTACACTTGTGGGAGAATGCAACACTTGGGGTCATAAATACAAGATATTTACTAATAAATTCAATTGGGAAATAAGGAGCAATTTCTGTACTCAGAGTGGCTAGAATGTGGACCTCACTACATTCGATGAAATCTGGAACGGTACCCATGGATTGGAGGGTAGCTAATGTTAACCCACTATTCAAAAAGGGTGGTAGAGAGAAAGCGGGGAATTACAGACCGGTAAGCCTGACATCGGTAGTGGGGAAAATGCTAGAGTCCATTATAAAGGATGTAATAGCTGAGCACTTGAAAAACAGTGACAGGATCGGACAAAGTCAACATGGATTTACAAAAGGTAAATCGTGCTTGACTAATCTACTGGAATTTTTTGAGGATGTAACTGGGAAAATAGATAGGGGAGAACCAGTAGAGGGAGTGTATTTGGACTTTCAAAAGGCTTTTGAAAAGGTCCCGCATAAGATTATAGCGTGTAAAGTTAAGGCACATGGGATTGGGGGCAAGGTATTGACTTGGATAGAGAACTGGTTGGCGGACAGAAAACAGAGAGTAGGAATTAATGGGTCTTTTTCTGAGTGGCAAGCAGTGACTAGTGGGGTACCGTAGGGATCGGTCCTTGGACCCCAGCTATTCATAATATACATTAATGGTCTAGATAAGGGAACTAAATGTAATATGTCCAAGTTTGCAGATGACACAAAGCTGGGTGGGTGTGTGTGATGCGAGGAGGATACCGAGAAACTCCAGGATGATTTGGACAGGTTTGGTTAGTGGGCAGAAGCGTGGCAGATGCAATATAACGTGGATAAGTGCGAGGTTATCCACTTTGGTGTCAAAAACAGAAAGGCAGACTATTATCTGAATGGCAATAGATTGGGAGAAGGGGAAGTGCAACGAGACCTGGGTGTCCTTGTGCACCAGTCGCTGAAAGTAAGCATGCAGGTGCAGCAGGCGGTGAAGAAGGCAAATGGTATGTTGTCCTTCATAGCGAAAGGGTTTGAGTATAGGAACAGGGATGTCCTGCTGCAGTTTTACAGGCCCTTGGTGAGACCACACCTTGAGTACTGTGTGCAGTTTTGGTCGCCTTATCTGAGGAAGGATGTTCTTGCCATGGAAGGAGTTCAGCGAAGATTCACAAGGCTGATACCTGGGATGGCTGGAATGACATCTGAGGAGAGATTGGGTCGATTGGGCTTATACTCGCTGGAGTATAGAAGAATGAGAGGGGATCTCATCGAAACATATAAAATTCTGACAGGCCTGGACAAACTAGATGCAGGAAGAATGTAGCCGATGGTCGGAGAGTCCAGAACCAGGGGTCATCATCTAAAGATAACGGGTAAGCCATTTAGGACAGAAATGAGGAGGAATTTCTTCACCCAGAGAGTGTTGAACCTGTGGAATTCTCTACCACAGAAGGTAGTTGAGGCCAAGTCATTAAATATATTCAAGAATGAGTTAGATATATTTCTTAAAGCTAAAGGTATCAAGGGATATGGGGAGAAGGCAGGTACAGGGTACTGAGTTTGGATGATCAGCCATGATCTCATCGAATGGCGGAGCAGGCTCGAGAGGCCGAATGGCCTACTCCTGCTCCTATCTTCTATGTTACTACCACAGGAAGTGCTTGAGGAAAATAGTTTAGATTATTTCAGAATGAAACTAAACCAGTAAATGCAAGAAAGAGGAATATAAATATATTCTTAGAGACTGAGATGAGGTAGATGCAATGAGAGGAGACTGATATGGAGGATAAAGACCAGCACAGACTGACTGGGCCGAATGGCCTGTTTGTGTGCTGTATATTCCAGGTAATATAATCCTCTGAACTGCAGCTCAGCTCAGCTCTGTCTGCCTACCTATTGACCAGGCTCTTACTCTGGAAGCAGCGAATGAATTGCTGCCCTCAATCGCTGAAGGGACTCTTTGCAGAAGAGCTCAGAGTGAAAGCAGCAAACTAGTGGTCCTGTCCCGAAAGACAATGTGGGAAATGTCAGTCAGAAACAGTGCCGAGTCCTAAATACAGTGCTCGCCCCGCCGCTGGCTGTATCTTCAGATCTCCAGCGATTGCTGGTGTAATTCAGTGGATGGCAGTCTGGGGCTGAATCTTACATTCCTGGGCTGGAAACACTGGGAGCCGCCTCTAGGCTGTGCTCAGTTATTTCTGATTATGAAAGAATTGACTAATTGAGGTAACCGGATATTTCACCGCCCTCTTCACCTGCTCTCTGAACTTGGACTGGGTCACCCCATAAATAAATGTGTTTGTGCAGCAACTTAAATCCCGCAGCATATATCCGACTTGTTGAAAGATAAATAAAGAACCAGTGTAATAAAGGGGATTTGTTCCTGTAATGTTATAATACAAGAAATTTATAACATAGACCAGCCACAGCAGTATAAAGTTGGCGGATATGGTGAAGAGTAAAATCATAGACTTCCTTCTGCTCTCCATCTCTGGATCTCTGCCATTCTCTCCCTTGCTCTCACCCCTCAGTCCCTTCCGGACCCGACTGGCCACTAAAATGTGTTTGACTGTCAGAGCGTTGAGCAACAGAATTACAGCGAATGGGAGGAATGGGGTTTAAAACTATAATAAACCAAGTAAATCCCAACCATCCCGGCTCAGTATAAAAGCTCGGGATTGCGAAACAGAACCAAGACACATTGTCGATTATCTCCACGGGTTGACTTACAAAGTAGAAGGGAATGTTTTTTAAACATTGCAGAATGCCGGTTGTTGCCAGAACCACAGCCGCAGTTTTCCCGGTGCAATATTTAGTTTTCAGCTTCTGGCAACAAATGGCCACAAATCGATCAAAGGTGAAAGTGACGGTGAACCAGACAGAACAGTCTGTGGCTGCAAGGATCAGGACAGCGAGAACACTGCACACAGGGTAGATGTCCAGGAAACACATTGGGAAATAATACGCTTTGATCTTCCTCAGTATGACCTCAGTGACAATGGTCAGGAGATCCGCCGCTGCCATGCCCACCAGGTAGCGAGTGGTGCAGGTGGAGAGCCCGCAGTTTCCCCGGGACAGGATCACAATCGCCAGCAAATTCACTGTAAAACACAGAAGGGAAAAGAGACTGGAAATTACTGATCAAACATTCTTCGTGTCTGAGCCCAGACAGTAAGGGATGGATTTTAATACCCCAAAAACCGGCGGGTTGGGGTCGGGTCAGAGGTGAAAATTGAGCAATATCGTCCCGACCGCAACCCGCCTCCAACCCGCCCGCTTCCGAGTTTAACGGAGACGGGACAGGGGGGCGAGCAGCGAACCGCTCCCAGGAGGCGGGTTGGCAATTAAAATATTTTAATGAGGCGGGCAGCCTCTGATTTAACGGGTTTTACATTTTTACTACGGCTGGCCGGGCTTCCTGGGCCTAGGGAATGATTTCACCACTCACCTCCCCCCACCCCCCCCACCCCCCCCCAAGATCTACCCATTGCCCAACGCCCCCCATGGATAGAAGCTTGGGGACCGGTTAGGACATCCACAAGACTAGGGATTGGACACCCCCCGGGACCGGTCAAACCCCCGGGACCGGTCAAATCCCCCGGGACCGGTCAAAACCCGAGTTCGTGATGGGACACACCGCAGGATCAGACACTGCATTCAACCCAGTTTCATCCTTTGGACCTACCTGGTCCTGCTCCGGAGTCCACTCACCCAGTCCGACTGGAAACCCGACTGCCAATCAGGCTGACTTCCGGGGTGGGGAACCAGTCAAGGACAAATGACGCACGCTGTGGAGTTAACAAACCCCGACGTCCGGGAATACCTGGACTTCCAGGTTTTACTGTCTGATATTCCGCATCCACCACCGGACATCGTACATAACCCGCCTCTGTTAATATCCAGGCGGAAGTATATGAGCAAATGCAAAATACTGGGACTGCTGTAAATCTGATAAGAACATAAGAAATAGGAGCAGGATTCGGCCATTCGGCCCATCGAGCCAGCTCCGCCATTCAATGAGATCATGGCTGATCTTCTGCCTCAACTGCATTCACCGGCCCTATCACCATATCCCTTGATACCCTTAATAGTCAGAAATGTATCGATTTCTGTTTTGAATATATCCAATGACTGAGCCTCCACAGCACTCTGGGGTAAGAATTCCAAAGATTCCCCACCCTCTGTGTGAAGAAATGTCTTCTCATCTCACTCCGGAATGTCCTACCCATTATTCTGAGGCTGTAGCCCGTGGTTCTAGACTCCCCAGCCAAGGGAAACATTCTCCCAGAATCCATCCTATCAAGCCCTGTAATAATTTTGTATGCTTCAGTGAGTTCCCCTCTCTTTCTTCTGAATTCAAAAGAATGCAGGCCCAGTTTACTCAATCTCTTCTCAGAAGACAGTCCCGCCATCCCAGGAATCAATCTCATGAACCTTCGTTGCACTCCCTCTATGGCAGGTATATCCTTCCTTAGGTAAGGAGACCAAAATTGTACTCAGTACTCCAGGTGTGGTCTCACCAAGGCTCTACATAATTGGAGTAAGACTTCTTCACTGCTGTACTCAAATCCTCTTTTAATGAAGGCCAGCATAGCATTGGCTTTCCTAATGGCTTGCTGCACCTGCACATTCACATTCAGTGACTCATGTACAAGGACACCCATGTCCCTCTGAGCATCTGCATTCCCCAATCTTTCAACATTTAGGAAATAGTCTGCCTTACTGTTTATTCTACCAAAGCGGATAAAATTCACATTTATCCACATTATAATCCATCTGCCATGTTCTCGCCCACTCACTGAGCCTGTCGAGATCCCTTTGAATTATTTTCCCATCCATTACGCAACTGACACTGCCACCTAGCTTTATGTCATCAGCAAATTTTTAAATTACATTTAATCCCCTCATCCAAATCATTGATATAGATTGTAAATAGCTTCGGCAGAAGCACCGATCCTTGAGGTACCCTACACAGCTTGCCATCCTGAAAAAAACCCGTTTATCCCAACCCTCTGTTTTCTGTCAATTAACTAATTCTCAATCTATGCTAGTATATTACCTCCAATTCCATGTGCTCTTAGTTTGTTCACCAACCTCTTGTGTGGGACCTTATCGAAGGCCTTCTCAAAATCCAAATACACCGACATCTACCGGTTCCCCTTTGTCTACTCCTCTAGTTACATCCTCAAAGAACTCCAATAGGTTTGTCAAACAGGCCTTCCCTTTCATAAATCCATGTTGACTCTGTCCAATCTTACTATTAGTTTCTAAGTGCCCAGTTATTGCATCCTTTATAATAGGTTCCAACATTTTCCCAATTCCTGATGTGAGACTAGCAGGTCTGTAGGTCCCCGTTTTCTCTCTCCCTCCTTTCTTAATTAGCGGGGTTACATTTGCTATCCTCCAATCTGCAGGAACCGTTCCAGAAGCTATAGAATTTTGAAGATGACAACCAATGCGTCCACTATTACAATGGCCACCTCTTTCAAAACCATAGGATGTAGGTCACCCCGTCCTTCAGATTTATCGACCTTTAGTCCCATTAATTTTGCTAGCACTGTTTTTTTTACGAATAATAATTTCTTTAAGTTCCTCATTCTCACCACATTCTTGGTTTTCTCGTATTTCTGGGAGGTTTTTTGTGTCTTCCTCGGTGAAGACAGAAACAAAGTATTCATTTAATTTCCAGGTCATTTCCTCATTCCCCATTATAAATTCTCCCGTCTCTGACTGTAAAGGTCCTACATTTACCTTCGCCAGTCTTTTCCTTTTCACATACCTATAGAAGCTTTTACAATCAGTTATTATATTTTTCGCTAGTTTGTGCTCATATTCCATTTTCCCTTTCTTTATCAATTTCTTGGTCCTCCTTTGCTAATTTCTAAAAAGATCCCAATCTTCAGGCTGACCGCTTTTTCTGGTAACTTTATAAGCTTCCTCCTTTGACTTAATACTGGCTTTAATTTAGTAAAAAAGACAATGCTGAAAACACTCAGCCGGTCAGGCAGCATCTGCGTCGAGAGAAACAGAGTTAACATTTCAGGTCGATGATATTTCATCAGAACTGGAAGATATCAGAGATTAACAGTATTAAAGCAATGATAGAGTCAGAGAAAAGTGCGTTTGCATAAGGAAAGAATAAAGTCTGCGATTGGCTGGAGGGTAGGAGTTATTCAATGACTAAAGGGATGATGGTTCAAGGCGAATGGGACAATTAAAGAAACAGAAGATGGGTCTAGAGGAGGTGTAAATGGTTACAGCAGAATAACAAGGGGGAGGGATAGTAGGGCACATGTGGCAGAGAAAGTTGGGTAGATCCCAGGTGTTTGGACCAGCCCGCTGGCCGTGTGCCGGGATCGCCAGCACAAAGCCCCAGCCCAAACCTCCTCCACTCCCAGTGGCTCTGGTCGAGTCATCCTCCATTACCAGCACATGTCGTCCGAGAGAACGGGAGCGGAGGTTATGATCTGAAGTTTTTAAACTTCGTTTTGAGTCCAGAAGGCAACGGTGCTGTTCCTCATTGATATTAAAAGGGGAACAGTGCAGGAGGCCGAGAACAGAGTGTTCAAAGTGGGAGTGGGATGTAGAATGAAAGTGGCAAATGACCTGAAGCTCAGGATCACACTTGCGGACTGAACGGAGGCGTTCAGCAAAGCAATTACTCAATCTGCATTTAGTCCACCCAATGTACAGGAGACTGGGTCGTGTGCAGCGAATATGATATATTAATTGGAAGAAGTACAAGTCAATTAGTCTTTCACGTGGATGGAATTTTTGGGACCTTGCTGGTGGGATGGAAAAAGTGGAAAGGGCAGCTGTTGAATCTGCTGCGCTTGCATAGGAAGGTGCCGGGGAAGGGGAGCAGATGTTAGGTGTGACAGAAGAGTGGACCAGGGTGTCACGAGACCGGGGAACGGGAGGGAAGCAGAAGATATGTTTGTTGGTGGCCATAGCTGGACATGACGGAAATGGCAGATGATGATCTGTTGAATGTGAAGGCTGGTGCCGTTGAAGCTGAGGACAAGGGGAACCCTATCTGTGTTCTAGCAGGCACGGCAAGGGGTGATGGGAGCAATGCAGGGTTGACACGGTCGAGGGCCCTGTCATTCACAATGGAGGTGAGTACTCGGCTGAGGAAATATGAAGACATTTCAGAAGCACTGGTGTGGAAGGTGGCATCGTCAGAACATATGCAACGGTGGCGGAGAAACTGTGAGAATAGAATAGAGCCCTTCCAGGAAGCCGGGTGGGAGGAATTCTACTCAAGATTCCTGTGGGAGTTGGTGGGATTATAGTAGATATTTGTGAATGACCTAGACCCTGAAATGAAGATCGAGAAGTCGAGGAAGGGAAGGGAAGGCCACTGTGATTCACCATTTAAATGTTATTCCTGTGTTTAAAATGGAAGATAGAACAACTCCAAGGATCTACAGACCAGTCAGCATAACCTCGATGGTAGGAAAAATAATGGAATCCTTACTCAAAAATGTTACAGAAATACATCTCGAAACACAAAATATAATAACGAGTAGTCAGCAGGTATTCTTAAAAGGAATCACAGAATGGTTACTGCACAGAAGGAGGCCATTCGGCCCGTCGAGCCCGTGCTCACTCTCTGCACATGCACTGCAGCTAATTCCAATCCCCCGCCCTTTCGCCATAGCCCTGAAATTATTTTCCTTCAGGTGCTTATACCATTCCCTTTTGAAACCCACGATTGAATCTGCCTCCACCATTCTTTCAAACAGTGCATTCCAGATCATAACCACTCACTGCCTTGAAAAGTTTTTCCTCATGTCACCTTTGGATCTTCAGCAGATCAAATAAAACCTGTGTCCTCTGGTTCTCGACCGTTCCACCAATGGGAACAGCTTCTCTCTATCTACTCTGTCTGCTCTGTCTAGACCCCTAATGATATTGATCACCTCTCTCAAATCTCCTCTCAATCTTCTCTGCTCTAAGGAGAACAGCCCCAACTTCATTGGTATATCTACGTAACCAAAGACCCTCATCCCTCGAACCATTCTTGCGAATTTTTTCTGCACCCTCTCTAAAGCCTTCATGCCCTTCCTAAAGTGTGGTGCCGAGAATTGGACACAATACTCCAGTTATGGCCGGGCCAATGTTTTATAAAGGTTCATCATAACTTCCTTGCTTTGCCTCTATTTATAAAGCTGAGATTCCGTAAGCATTTTTAAACGCTTTCTCAACCTGCCCTGCCACCTTCAACGATTTTTGAACATGTACCCTAGGTCCCTCTGTTCCTGTACCCACTTTGGAATGTCTTGCTTGAGTAACCTTAGCGAATTCGTTGAATAAGTACCAGAACGAGTAGATAAGGGTAATGTAGTAGATGTAATATACGTTGATTGTTTTAAAGCCATTCGATAAGTTATCACATAGCAGACTGAATCACAGATCAAGTGGAGTTAGGAGACAAGCAGCAGAATGGATAGCAAGATGGCTGCAAGAACAGAAAATAGGGAATAGTGGATAAAGCTAATTACTCAATAGGTGGATGGTGAGAAGTGATGTTCCACAAGGATCGGCGTTGCCACCCCTGTTGTTCACCATTTACATAAACGATATTGATTCGGGAAGCAGAAGCACAAATTCAAAATTTGCAGATGAATCCAAAATTGGGAGTACAGTTAATACAGAGGAAGAATGCAACACAATATCTGAAGAAAGTAATAAACTTGCAGAAAGGGTGTTTAAATGGCAAATTAATTTCAATATAGCTAAGTGAGAGGTACTGCATTTTGGTAGGAAGAATAAGGTTCCCAAATACTCCTTGGAAAATCAGAGTGGGAATGGGGTGCGGGGCGGAGAGGGCTACCGATTAACTAATCATTTAAAGTAGCAATGCATATTAACAAGGCCATAAACATGCAAACAAAGCACTGGGGTTCATTTCTAAAAGAATGGAATCGTAAGGCAAAGAGTTTAGCTTAAACTTATAAAGAACCTTGGTTATACCACGGTGAGCGGACTGTGTGCAGTTCTGATCTCCATATTACATAAAGGATATTATGGCTCAGGAGAAAGTGCAATTATTTACAAGGATGACACCAGAACTGAGACATTATAACCATCAGAAACGATTGAACAGGCTGCGGCTCTTTCTTTACAAAAGAGAAGCTTGAGGGGTGGCCTAATAGTGGCCTTTAAAATTTGAAGGGTAATATAGGGTAGATGTTTATACTTGTGACGTGAGGGCAAAATTGGAGATTATCGATAAAAGATAGTCACTAATAAATCCAATACATTATTGAGGAGAAATTTCTTTACTCAGAGATTGGTTAGAATGTGGAACTCGCTATAACTTGGAGTCCTTGAGGCGAACAGCAGAGATGCATTTAAGGGTAGATAGCAGTAGAAGGTTTTGCTGATAGGGTTAGATGAAGAGGGGTGGGAGGAGGCTCCTGTGGAGCATAAACAATGGCATGACCTAGTAGGGCCGAATGGCCTGTTTTGTGCTGTAAATTCTAAGGACTTCTCCGTAACTTGTGTACAAATTAATCACATTCATCAGTTCATTTAATCATTGCTGATATTGAAGTGTTTTATTTATTGAAGCATTGCCCTATATATTACATTATTATCAATTCATTAATGCTATTATTTACTGCCCTCGGGACTGATCTCTGTATTATGAAAACCTGATATGCATGTTCTTCAGTTATACGTGTCCCTCCTCGCAGGGACTCACCTCACTGAGCTAAGGTCAGAGATCGTTGTAGGTTTCAGTGCGGTTTAAACAGAGTGCTGCGAGTTGGGAATTGATTCTTATTTACACCAAGGAAAGAGTCCGAGAGCGGGAGCAGTCAATCAACAACACCTGCGAAACCGCTAAGTTGACTTCACAACCAGGGAAGGAGCTGATTGGTAAGTAGGACCTGGTGAGTATTTCTACAGTCCAGTCGTTAAAGTAAAAGTAAGGACTCTAGTTTAGAGAAAGTAGTGTTTAAAGGGAAGTAAGGTCCCTAGTGTATTTAATATTCTTTAATTTAAAGGAAGTAAAGGGAGTAAATTAAGGGTAGGACATGGCAGGGCAGCTCGGCAGCGTGGAGTGCCCCTCCTGTGCTATGTGGGAAGTCAGGGACACTTTCGGTGTCCAGGGCGAACACATGCGCAGGAAGTGTCTCCAGATGCAGCTACTCGAAATCCGCGTTTCGGAGCTGGAGCTGCGGCTGGAGTCACTGTGGAGCATCCGCGAAGCTGAGATCTTCGTGGACAGCACGTTTAACGAGGTTGTCACAACGCAGGTAAAGAGTGCACAGGCAGACAGGAAATGGGTGACCGCCAGACAGAGGAAAAGCACTAGGAAAGTAGTGTAGGAGTCCCCTGGGTCCATCCTCTCCAACAGATTTTCCGTTTTGGATACTGCTGGAGGAGATGGTTTCTCAGGGGAATGCAGCAAGAGCCAAGTCCGTGGCACTACGAGTGGCTCAGCTGCACAGGAGGGGAGGAAAAAGAGTGGGAGAGCAATAGTGATGAGGGATTCTATCGTAAGGGGAACAGATACACGTTTATATGGCCGCAGGCGTGACTCCAGGATGGTATGTTGCCTCCCTGGTGCCAGGGTCAAGGATGTCACTCAATGGCTGCAGGGAATTCTGAAGGGGGAGGGCGAACAGTCAGAGGTCGTGGTTCACAGTGGTACCAACGACATTGGTAGGAAGAGAGATGAGGTCCTGCAACAAGAATTTAGGGAGCAAGGTATCAGATTAAAAAGCAGGACCGGAAAGCTTGTAATCTCTGGATTACTCCCGGTGCCACGTGCTAGTGAGTATAGGAATAGGAGGATAGAACAGATGAATGCGTGGCTAAAGAGTTGGTGCAGGAGGGAGGGCTTTAGTTCCTGGATCACTGGGTTTGCTTCTGGGGAAGGTGGGATCTGTACAAGTCGGACGGGTTGCACCTGAACTGGAACGGGACCAACATCATTGCGGGGAGGTTTGCTAGTGCTGTTGGGGTGGGGTTTAAAATAACTTGGCAGCGGGATGTGATACGGAGTGGAGCTATAGTAGGGGGTGATGCATAGCCAAATATAGAGGAAAAAACAAGTCAGCCTGGAAAGCAGAGCAAATATGTAACGGCACAAGGGAGTATGGCAAGGCTGAAAGGCATTTATTTTAATGCAAGGTGTCTAGCGAGTAAGGCAGATGAATTGAAGGTGTTGATGAACACATGGGAGTATGATATTGCTGCCATCACAGAGACATGGTTGAGGGAGGGGCAGGACTGGCAGCTCAATATTCCGGGGTATAGAATCTTCAGGCGAGAAAGAGGGTGTGTAAAAATGGAGGGGGTGTCGCAATATTAATCAAGGATTCAATTACTGCTGTAAGGAGGGATGATATCATAGCAGGTTCCTCTTATGAGGCCATATGGGTAGAACTTAAAAACAAAAAGGGGGCAAGCACTTTGTTGAGAGTGTACTATAGGCCCCCAAACAGTCAGGGGGAGGTAGAGGAACAGATATGTAGGCAAATCTCAGGGAAGTGTAGAAATAATAGGGTAATAATAGTAGGGGATTCCAACTTCCCCAATGTTAACTTGGATAGTCAGATTGTAAAAGGATAAGAGGGTGCGGAATTCTTCAAGTGCATCCATGAGAGCTTTTTGAGCCAGCATGTAGAAAGTCCTACAAGAGAGGGGGCGGTACTGGACCTAATTCTAGGGAATGTAGCCAGGCAAGTGGTAGAAGTGTCAGTAGGAGAGCATTTTGGTGACAGTGACCATAATTCGGTGAGATTTGAGGTAGTCATGGAAAAGGTAAAAGATGGACCAGAAATAAAGTTTCTAAATTGGGGGAAGGCCGATTTTAATGTGATAAGGCAGCATCTGGCCAAAGTGGACTGGGATCAGCTACTTGGAGGACAATCCACATCAGAGCAGTGGGAGTCTTTCAGAAAGGAAATAGAGAGAGTACAACGGCAACATGTTCCCGTAAAGGTCCAGGGTGAGACCAACAAGCCCAGGGAATCCTGGATGTCAAGGGATATACAAGAATGGATTAGGAAAAAAGGGAGGCTTTTGGCAGATACAAAGAACTAAAAACTTTGGAAGCCCGAGAGGAGTATAGAAAGTGAAGGGTGGTATTTAAAAAAGAAATTAGGAGAGCGAAGAGGGGGCATGAAAAAACACTGGCGGGCAAAATATAGGAAAATCCCAAGATGTATTATGAGTATATTAAGGGCAAGAGTATAACCAGGGAAAGAGTGGCGCACATTAGGGACCAAAGTGGCAATCTGTGTGTAGAGCCGGAAGATATAGGTGAGGTTTTAAATTAATATTTTGCATCTGTGTTCACGATGGTGAAGGACGATATAGGCATAAAAATCAGGCAGGGGGATTGTGATATACTTGAGCAAATTAGTATTGAGAGGGAGGAGGTACTAGCGGTTTTAGCGAGCTTAAAAGTGGATAAATCCCCAGGCCCAGACGAGATGTATCCCAGGCTGCTGTGTGAGGCAAGGGAGGAGATTGCAGGGGCTCTGACACAAATTTTCAGAACCTCTCTGGCCACAGGGGAGGTGCCAGTGGACTGGAGAACAGCTAACGTAGTACCATTACTCAAGAAGGGTAGTAGGGATAAAACAGATAATTACAGGCCAGTGAGCCTAACATCAGTGGTAGAGAATTATTGGAAAACATTCTGAGGGACAGAATTAGTCTCCACTTGGAGAGGCAAGGATTAATCAAGGATAGTCAGCATGGCTTTGTCAGGGGGAAGTCATGTCTAACCAATTTGATTGAATTTATCGAGGGGGTGACTAGGTGTGTGGATGAGGGTAGTGCAGTTGTTGTATTCTAAATGGACTTCAGTAAGGCTTTTGACAAGGTCACACATGGGAGACTGGTCAAGAAGGTAAGAGCTCATGGGATCCAGGGCAATTTGGCACATTGGATCCAAAATTGGCTTAGTGGCAGGAGGCAGAAGGTGATGGTGGAAGATTGTTTTTGTGACTGGAAGCCTGTGTCCAGTGGTGTATCGCAGGGGTCGGTGCTGGTCCTTTGCTGTTTGTAGTGTACATTCATGATTTAGATATGAATGTAGGAGGTATGAACAGTAAGTTCGCAGATGACATGAAAATTGGTGGAGTGGTAAATAGCGAGGAAGGAAGCCTCAGGCTACAGGATGATATAGACGGGTTGGTTAGATGGGCAGAACAGTGGCAAATGGAATTTAACCCTGAAAAGTGTGAGGTGATGCATTTTGGGAGGATTAACAAGGCAAGGGACTACACAATGAATGGTAGGACCCTAGGAAGGACAGAGGATCAGAGGGACCTTGACGTGCATGAACATAGATCCCTGAAGGCAGCAGGACAGTTAGATAAGGTGGATAAAAAGGCATATGGGATACTTGCCTTCATTAGCCGAGGCATAAAATATAAGAGCATGGATGTTATGATGGAGCTGTACAGAACGCTAGTTAGGCCACAGCTGGAATACTGTGTGCAGTTCTGGTCGCCACACTATAGGAAGGATGTGATTGCATTGGAGAGGGTGCAGAGGAGATTCACCAGGATGTTACCTGGGCTGGAGCGCTTCAGCTATGAAGAGAGACTGGACAAGCTTGGGTTGTTTTCCTTGAAGCAGAGAAGGCTGAGGGAGTGATCTGATTGAGGTGTACAAAATTATGAGGTGCATAGATAGGGTAGATAGAAAGGAACTATTCCCCTTAGTACAGGGGTCAATAACCAGGGGGCATAGTTTCAATGTAAGGGGCAGGAGGTTTGGAGGGGATTTGAGGAGAACTTTTTCACCCAGAGGGTGGTTGGAATCTGCAAATCACTGCCTGAAAGGGTGGTAGAGGCCGAAAACATCACAACATTCAAGAAGCATTTAGATGAGCTCTTGAAACGCCATAGCATGCAAGACTACGGAACAAGTGCTGCAAAATGAGATTAGAATAGACAGGGCTTGATGGCCGGCGCGGACACGAGGGGCCGAAGTGCCTCTTTCTGTGCTGTATAACTCTATGACTCTATGAACCTATGTTACCTGTGTAGAAACTCTGAATCAGAGATATGAACTGGTGCGTCAAAACTCAATCAGTTACGGAAGTGGAATAATCAATAACCACAGCCCAATATTCATCCCGTCTAACGGTAACATAATGAAATTCAGTACTCATGACCCACAGATTCTCAGGACGGTGTTGGGGGAAGGTGATTAATCAGCACCAAAACAGTTAAAGTGTTTACAATAACTATACATTGATTATCAATAATTCATTATAGAGAGGATTTGAATACTGTAACACTGCTGTCCTGTTGTTTACCTGTCTGTAATTAGTTAACATCTGTTTCAGTTGGTGCAGTTCAGTAGGAAACAAAGCATTATCAATACATTTCAACAGATATATGAACATTAGAATATCAGAAATAGGAGCAGGAGTAGGCCATACGGCCCCTCGAACCAGCTCCACCATTCAATAAGATCATGGCTGATCATCGACCTCAATAGCACTTTCCTGCCCGATCTCCATATGCCTTGATTCCCCGAGGCCAAAAATCCATCTATCACAGTCTTGAATATACTCAAAGGCTCAGCATTCACAGGCCTCTGGGCAGAGAATTCCAAAGATTCACAACCCTCTGAGTGAAGAATACACTTCTCATCTCAGTCTTAAATGGCCTACCCCTTATCCTGAGACTATGCCCCCTAGTTCTAGACACTCCAGCCAGGGGAAACAATCTCTCATCATCTAACCCTGGCAATCCCCTTCAGAATCTTCTATGTTTCAATGAGATCACCTCTCATTCTTCTAAACTGCAGAGACTATAGGCCCATTCTACACAATCTCTCATCATAGGACTGCCCTGTCATCCCAGGAATCAATCTCGTGAACCTTCGCTGCAGCGCCTCATATGCTTATAACCAAACTTCTTCAAACAACAGCAAAAATCTTCCCCTTTGCCATTGATTACATTGGGAAAACACGAATGCAGCTCCATGAAGGGGAGAGATCAGTAATCTAAAACAATAATTTCATATAGGAAGCGACTTGTCCCACTCCGGTTAGTGACGCACAGTCAGTACAGTTCTACAGTGACAGATACTCCCAGTAATACATGGCCACTGGGGTCAGGTGTACCACTCCAGTTAGTGACCCACACTCAGTACAGTTCTACAGTGAAAGATACTCCCAGTAATACATGTTCACTGGGGTCACATGTTCCACTTCAGTTAGTGACCTACACTCTGTACATTTCTACAGTGACAGATACTCCCAGTAATACATGGCCACTGGCATGAGGTGTTCCACTTCAGTTAGTGACCCACACTCAGTAGCTCTACAGTGACAGTCCCTTCCGCTATTACCTTCTCTCAGAGAGTTGCTTACACTGAGGTCTAATTGAACAGTGCACAATATTACAATAAAGGCAATAACTTCTTAACATAGCGAGGCCGTTAGTTACAAACATAATTTACTTTCAGTTGAGGCAATGGAAGAAAACCTCAGCAGTAATTCAGGGCATTTGACTAAACGAAATGTTATCACTGATCGGGTCTCTGTATAACGGTGACCACTAGATCAGGATGTAACATTATCAGTCACAGAGCAAAACCAGACACCAGCTCACACACAGATTTACACAACTTCAATGGTTATAATCACTTACCAGGAACACCAATGACGGCAATGATCATGTAGTATATTTTCTCCACACTGTCATATGTGTTTAACATTTTCTGTGTGAAGCGATGTGTCCCTTCGTGCTGCAGGCAATCTCTCTGAATTAAACTCTGAGGCGGAACATTCCCAGAGCCTTTCATTTATACCCTGCGGGATCTCCACGAGGACATTGAGGTTGCAACATCGCTGAAAATACTTTAAAAAAAACATTTGAACAAACAGATGACGACAGCCGAGTTAATTCCCTGCTGTGATGGAATATATTTAGGGCTGAGATTGTAATTGAAAACCCCAAAGACCGGAGAATTCTGGTCACATGAATTAACTAATGACAATTGCCAGCTGTATTCTCCCAGCAATGGGGTTGTTGTTGCAAACAGCACCAGGCCCATCTCTAGACCTCATATTGTTTCGGTGAAGTCCTTCGCTCTGCTGTGGCCATTCAGTAATTAAATTCCAAATGTTAGAGTGTCCTCTCAGGGCTGCTCTGCTGCACTCTGGGAAGGGGCTGTCCGCCTTAACTGTGGCCAGTCAGTAAAACAATTAAAGTGGGGAATTTGTGTCGATGGATCCTCAAACTAATAGAGTACCACAACCTAATACAGCCCCTCAAATTAATACAGTACCTGAATCTAATACAGACCCTCAAACTAATACAGACCCTCAAACTAATACAGCTCCTCAAACTAATACAGCCCTTCAAACTATTCCAGCCCCTCAAACTAATACAGACCCTCAAACTAATACAGATCCTCAAACTAATACAGCTCCTCAATCTAATACAGCCCCTCAAACTAATACAGCCCCTCAAACTAATACAGCACCTCAAACTAATACAGTCCCTCAAACTAATACAGCACCTCAAACTAATACAGTCCCTCAAACTAATACAGCTCCTCAATCTAATACAGCCCCTTAAACTAATACAGCCTCTCAAAGTAATACAGCCCCTCAAACTAATACAGCTCCTCAAACTAATACAGACCCTCAAACTAATACAGCTCCTCAAACTAATACAGCTCCTCAAACTAAAACAGCCCCTCAAACTAATACAGCTCCTCAAACTAATACAGCTCCTCAAACAAATACAACCCTCAATCTAATTCAGACCCTCAAACTAATACAGCCCCTCAAACTAATACAGCCCCTCAAACTAATACAGCTCCTCAAACTAGTAGCCAGTCCCGCCCACAAACTCACTGGTCCAAAGTCCTGTAATCTCCTGTTCCCACAAACTCACAGTGCATGGGTTCTCACTTGCCAGAAACCGTGAGTTCGTTACGAAGCTAACAAGAACTGATTGTGCAGATTATTTGAACAGGTTAACAGTGCGAATTCTAAATATATATTCAAAAGTATGGAGTTTATTTCTGTTAAGTTAATGATGGTCTATTAAATAAAGGCATGGCAGGGCACCTCATTCCCGTGGAATACACATCTTGTGCCATGTGGGAACTCCATCCACTTCCTGTGTCCTGGACAACCACATGTGCAGGAAGTGTCGTCAGCTGGAGGAGCTCGAACTCCGGGTTTAGGAGCTTGAACAGCAACTGGCGTCACTGCGGTGGATCCGTGAGGCTGAGAGCTTCGTGGATAGCACGTTTCAGGAGATGGTCACCCCGCAACCTAAGAGTGTGCAGGCAGAGAGGGAATGGGTGACCGCCAGACAGACAAGGTGGACCAGGCAGGTAGTGCAGGAGCCCCTCAGTGCATCTCACTCTCCAACCGGTATTCAGTTATAAATACTGGAGAGGGCGATGGTTCATCTGGCGAGTGCAGCCAGAGCCATGTCCAGAGCACCACGGGTGGATCAGCTCTACAGTGGGGGGGGGGGGGGGGGGGGGGGCGGGGCGGGTAGGGGGAGAAAGATCACGAAAGTTATAGGGGATTCAATAGTTAGGGGAATAGACAAGCGTTTCTGCGGCCACAGACGTGAATCCAGGATGGTTTGTTGCCTCCCTGGTTCCAGGGTCAAGAATGTCACTGAGCGGCTGAAGAACATTCTGAGGGGGGAGGTTGAACAGCCAGTGGTCGTGGTCCATATCGGTACCAATGACATATGTAGAAAGAGGGATGAAGACCTGCAGGCAGATTTTAGGGCGCTAGGAAAGAGATTAAAAACAGGACCTCAAAGGTAGTAATGTTCGGATTAATCCCGGTGCCTGTGGTGGTGAGTATAGAAATAGGAGGATACAGCAGATGAATGAGTGGCTGCAGAGATGGGGCATTAGGGAGTGCTTAGATTCCTGGGACATTGGGACCGGTTCTCGGGGAGTTGGGGCCTGTACAGGCCGGAAAGTTTGCACCTCAACAGGGCCGAAACCAATGGCCTCGACGGGGAGGGGGGTGGGTTGCTCGTAGTGTTTGGGAGGTTTTAAACTAATTTAGGCAGTGGGTGGGCACCAGGCTGTAGCATTAGGAAGGAGAATCAAGGTGCACAAAGGATTGGGAGAGACGGATAACACAAGAGTAATAAAGAATAAGGTCCTATGTGGGGTCAGACTAAGAGAATACAAGGCAGGTTTATGGTGCATGTGGGTAAATGCATGAAGTGTGGTTAATAAGGTTGGTGAGCTGCAGGCGCAAGTAACCACATGGCAATATGTTGTGGTGTTGATAATTGAGACATGCTCAAAAAAGGGAAGGATTGGGTACCAAATATTCCTGGGGAGAAGGTCATAGTCATAGACACAGAGTCATAGATTTATACAGCACAGAAAGAGGCCCTTTGGCCCATCGTGTCCGCGACGGCCTTGAAGCCCCATCTATTCTAATCCCATTTTCCAGCACTTGGTCCGTAGCCTTGTATGCTATGGCGTTTCAAGTGCTCATCTAAATGCTTCTGGAATGTTGTGAGGGTTCCGGCCTCTACCACCCTTTCAGGCAGTGAGTTCCAGATTCCAACCACCCTCTGGGTGAAAAAGTTTTTCCTCAAATCCCCTCTAAACCTTCTGCCCCTTACATTGAAACTATGCCCCCTGGTTATTGACCCCTCTACTAAGGGGAACAGTTCTTTTCTATCTACCCTATCAATGTCCCTCATAATGTTGTACACCTCAATGAGGTTCCCCCTCAGCCTTCTCTGCTCTAAGGAAAACAACCCAGCCTGTCCTGTTTCTCTTCATAGCTGAAGCGCTCCAGCCCAGGTAACATCCTGGTGAATCTCCTCTGCACCCTTTCAAATGCAATCATTTCCCTCCCATAGTGTGGCGACCAGAACTGCACACAGTATTCCAGCTGTGGCCTAACTAGCGTTTTGTACAGCTCCGTCGTAACCTCCCTGCGCTTATATTCTATGCCTCGGCGAATGAAGGCAAGTATCCCATATGCCTTTTTAACCACCTTATCTACCTCTCCTGCTGCCTTCAGGGATCTATGTACATGCACAACAGAGTCCCTCTGAACCTCTCTCCTTCCTAGGGTCCTACCATTCATTGTGTATTCCCTTCCCATTTTAATCTTCCCAAAATGCTCATTTCAGAAACACAGACAACTCATTTCACAAATACAGAATGTTCATTTCAGAGACCAAGACAGCTCCATTCACAGATCTAGACAGATCCATTCACAGACTCAGACAGCTCCAATCACAGAAACAGACAGCAACATTCACAGACATGGAAAGCAGATTTCAAAATCCCAGACAGCTCATTTCACAAACACAGATAGTACTTTTCACAGACCTAGACGTCTCCATTCACAGTCACAGACAACACATTTTAGAGAGTCAGTCAGCTATATACACAGACCCAGACAGCTTCATTCACAGACCCAGACATCTCCATTCACAGATCTAGACAGCTGCATTCACAGACCCAGACAGCTCCATTCACCGACTCAGAAAGCTAATTTCACGTACCCAGACAGCTTCATTCACGGACTCAGAAAGTTCATTTCACAATCCCAGAAAGCTCATTTCACAAAAAAACAGAAAGTTCATTTCACAGACCGAGACATCTCCATTCACAGTCACAGACAACTCATTCCACAGATTCCGACATCTCCATTCACAGACCCAGACATCACCATTCACAGATCCATAAAGCTCCATTCACAGAACCAGACAATTCACTTCACAGACCCAGACAGCTCCATTCACAGACACAGACAGCTACATTCACAGATCCAGACAGCTCCATTCACAGACTCAGACAGCTCCTTTCACAGACCCAGACAGCACCATTCACAGACCCAGAGAGCTCATTTCACAAACCCAGACAGCACCATCCACAGACCCAGACAGCTCATTTCACAAACCCAGACAGCTCCATTCACAGACTCAGACAGCTCATTTGACAAACACAGACAGCACCATTCACAGACCCAGACAGCTCCTTTCACAGAACCAGGCAGCTCCATTCACACACTCAGACGGCTCACTTCAAAGACTCAGAAAGCGCATGACACAGACCCAGACAGCTCCATTCACAGACCCAGAGAGCTCCATTCACAGACCGAAACAGCTCCATTCACAGACTAGAACAGCTCTATTCACAGACCCAGACAGCTCAATTCACAGACCCTGATATCTCCATTCACAGACCCAGACAGCTCATTTCACAGACACAGAGAGCTCCATTCACCGACCCAGACAGTTCCAATCACAGACCCAGACAGCTCCATTCACAGACCATGGCAGTTTATTCACAGACTCAGACAGCTCAATTAAAAGACCCAGACAGTTCTAATCACAGACCCAGATAGATCATTTCACAGACCCCGACAGCAACATTCACAAGCCAAAACAGATCGTCCCACAGACTCAGTAAGCTCATTTGACTGTCCCAGACAGCTCACTTCACAGACCTAGACAGCTCCATTCACAGACCCAGAAAGCTCATTTCACAGACCCAGACAGCTCCATTCACAAATCCAGACAGCACCATTCAGAGACCCAGACAGCTTCTTTCACAGACCCAGACAGCTCATTCACAGACACAAGTAGCTCCATTCACAGACCCAAACTGCTCCATTCACAGACTCAGACAACTCCATTCACAGACTCAGACAGCTCCATTCACAACCCAGACAGCTCCATTCACAGACTCAGACAGCTCCATTCACAGACCCAGACAGCTCATTCACAAACACAGATAGCTACATTCACAGACACAGATAACTCCATTCACAGACCTAGACAACTCCATTCACAGTGAGACATCTCCATTTACAGACTATGGCAGCTCCATTCACAGACACAGACAGCTCCATTCACAGATCCAAACAGCCCCATTTACAGACACAGACAGATCCATTTACAGACTCTGACAGCTCAATTCACAGACTCAGACAGCTCCATTCACAGACCCAGACAACTGCATTTACAGACTCTGACAGCTCAATTCACAGACCCAGACAGCTCCATTCACAGACCCAGACAGCTCCATTCACAAATTCAGACAGCCCCATTTAGAGACTCAGACAGTTCCATTCACAGACCCAGACAGCTCCATTTACAGACCCAGACAGCTCTATTCACAGACCCAGGCAGTTCTATTCACATACTCAGGCAGCTGCATTAAAAGACCCAGACAGTTCTATTCTGAGACCCAGATAGATCATTTCACAGACCCAGTCAGCACCATTCACAGGCCAAGACAGATCGTTCCACGGAATCAGAAAGCTCATTTCACAGACCAAGACAGCTCCATTCGCAGATCCGGCCAGCTCCATTCACAGACCCAGACAGCTCATTTCACAGACCCAGACAGCTCCATTCACAGACATGGAAAGCTGATTTCAAAAACCAAGACAGCTCATTTCACAAACACAGAAAGTTCATTTCACATACTCAGACATTTCTCTTCACAGACCCAGTCAACCCATTTCACAGATTCAGACAGCTCATTTCACAGACACATACATCTCCATTCACAGACCGAGACAGCTCCATTCACAGACTCAGACAGCTCAATGCAAAGACCCAGACATCTCCATTCAATGATCGAGACAACGCATTTCACAGACTCAGAAAGCTCCATTCACAGACCCATGCAGCTCCATTCCCAGACTCAGACAACTCATTTCATAGACTCAGTCAGCTCAATTCACAGACAATGACAGCTCAATTCACAGAGGCACACAGATCCATTCACAGACTCAGACAGCTCCTCTCACAGACCCAGAAAGCTCATTTCACAGAATCAGACAGCTCCATTCACAATTCCAGACAGCTCCATTCACAGACCCAGACAGTTTCTTTCACAGACCCAGACAGCACCATTCACAGACCGAGTCAGCTCCATTTACAGACTCTGGCAGCTCCATTAACAGACACAGACAGCTCCATTCACAGACCCAGAGAGCTCATTTCACAAACCCAGACAGCACCATCCACAGACCCAGACAGATCATTTCACAAACCCAGACAGCTCCATTCACAGACTCAGACAGCTCATTTGACAAACACAGACAGCACCATTCACAGACCCAGACAGCTCCTTTCACAGAACCAGGCAGCTCCATTCACACACTCAGACGGCTCACTTCAAAGACTCAGAAAGCGCATGACACAGACCCAGACAGCTCCATTCACAGACCCAGAGTGCTCCATTCACAGACCGAAACAGCTCCATTCACAGACTCGAACAGCTCTATTCACAGACCCAGACAGCTCAATTCACAGACCCTGATATCTCCATTCACAGACCCAGACAGCTCATTTCACAGACACAGAGAGCTCCATTCACCGACCCAGACAGTTCCAATCACAGACCCAGACAGCTCCATTCACAGACCCAGGCAGTTTATTCACAGACTCAGACAGCTCAATTAAAAGACCCAGACAGTTCTAATCACAGACCCAGATAGATCATTTCACAGACCCCGACAGCAACATTCACAAGCCAAGACAGATCGTCCCACAGACTCCGAAAGCTCATTTGACTGTCCCAGACAGCTCACTTCACAGACCTAGACAGCTCCATTCACAGACCCAGAAAGCTCCATTTACAGACTCAGTCAGCTCCATTCACAACCCAGACAGCTCCATTCACAGACCCAGACAGCTCCATTCACAGATCCAGACAGCTCCATTCATAGACATGGAAAGCTGATTTCAAAAACCAAGACAGCTCATTTCACAAACACAGAAAGTTAATTTCACATACCCAGACATTTCTCTTCACAGACCCAGACAACTCATTTCACAGATTCAGACAGCTCATTTCACAGACTCAGACATCTCCATTCACAGACCGAGACAGCTCCTTTCACAGACTCAAACAGCTCAATGCACAGATCCAGACATCTCCATTCACTGAACGAGACAACGCATTTCACAGACTCAGAAAGCTCCATTCACTGACCCAGACAACTCATTTCATAGACTCAGTCAGCTCAATTCACAGACCCTGACTTCACAATTCACAGAGGCACACAGATCCATTCACAGACCCAGACAGCTCCACTCACAGACCCAGAAAGCTCATTTCACAGACCCAGACAGCTCCATTCACAAATCCAGACAGCACCATTCACAGACCCAGACAGCTTCTTTCACAGACACAGATAGCTCCATTCACAGACCCAAACTGCTCCATTCACAGACTCAGACAACTCCATTCACAGACTCAGACAGCTCCATTCACAACCCAGACAGATCCATTCACAGACCCAGACAGCTCCACTCACAGACACAGAAAGCTCATTTCACAGACCCAGACAGCTCCATTCACAAATCCAGACAGCACCATTCACAGACCCAGACAGCTTCTTTCACAGACCCAGACAGCTCATTCACAGACCCAGACAGCTCCATTCACAACCCAGACAGCTCCATTCACAGACTCAGACAGCTCCATTCACAGACCCAGACAGCTCATTCACAAACACAGATAGCTCCATTCACAGACCCAAACTGCTCCATTCACAGACTCAGACAACTCCATTCACAGACCCAGACAGTTCCATTCACAGACCCAGACAGCTCATTCACAGACACAGATAACTCCATTCACAGACCTAGACAACTCCATTCACAGTGAGACATCTCCATTTACAGACTATGGCAGCTCCATTCACAGACACAGACAGCTCCATTCACAGATCCAAACAGCCCCATTTACAGACACAGACAGATCCATTTACAGACTCAGACAGCTCAAT
Source organism: Squalus acanthias (assembly GCA_030390025.1). NCBI lineage: Eukaryota > Metazoa > Chordata > Chondrichthyes > Squaliformes > Squalidae > Squalus > Squalus acanthias. The sequence continues at coordinate 16,932,245 of CM059452.1, read as the reverse complement.
TCACAGACTCAGACAGCTCCATTCACAGACCCAGACAACTGCATTTACAGACTCTGACAGCTCAATTCACAGACCCAGACAGCTCCATTCACAGACCCAGACAGCTCCATTCACAAATTCAGACAGCCCCATTTAGAGACTCAGACAGTTCCATTCACAGACCCAGACAGCTCCATTTACAGACTCAGACAGCTCCATTCACAGACCCAGGCAGTTCTATTCACATACTCAGGCAGCTCCATTAAAAGACCCAGACAGTTCTATTCTGAGACCCAGATAGATCATTTCACAGACCCAGTCAGCACCATTCACAGGCCAAGACAGATCGTTCCACGGACTCAGAAAGCTCATTTCACAGACCAAGACAGCTCCATTCACAGATCCGGACAGCTCCATTCACAGACCCAGACAGCTCATTTCACAGACCCAGACAGCTCCATTCACAGACATGGAAAGCTGATTTCAAAAACCAAGACAGCTCATTTCACAAACACAGAAAGTACATTTCACATACCCAGACATTTCTCTTCACAGACCCAGTCAACCCATTTCACAGATTCAGACAGCTCATTTCACAGACACATACATCTCCATTCACAGACCGAGACAGCTCCATTCACAGACTCAGACAGCTCAATGCAAAGACCCAGACATCTCCATTCAATGACCGAGACAACGCATTTCACAGACTCAGAAAGCTCCATTCACAGACCCATGCAGCTCCATTCCCAGACTCAGACAACTCATTTCATAGACACAGTCAGCTCAATTCACAGACAATGACAGCTCAATTCACAGAGGCACACAGATCCATTCACAGACCCAGACAGCTCCTCTCACAGACCCAGAAAGCTCATTTCACAGAATCAGACAGCTCCATTCACAAATCCAGTCAGCTCCATTTACAGACTCTGGCAGCTCCATTAACAGACACAGACAGCTCCATTCACAGATCCAAACAGCTCCATTTACACACCCAGACAGCTCCATTTACAGACTCTGACAGCTCAATTCACAGACACAGACAGCTCCATTTACAAACTCTCCCAGCTCCATTCACAATCCAGACAGCTCCATTCACAGACCCAGACAGCTCCATTCACAGACCCAGACAGCTCCATTCACAGACACAGATAGCTCCATTCACAGACCCAAACAGCTCCATTCACAGACTCTGACAACTCCATTCACAGATCCGGAGAGCTCCATTCACAGACCCAGACAGATCATTTCACAGACCCAAACAGCTCCATTCACAGACTCAGACAACTCCATTCACAGATCCGGAGAGCTCCATTCACAGACCCAGACAACTCATTTCACAGACCCAGACAGCTCATTTCAGAGACACAGACATTTCCATTCACAGACCGAGACAGATCCATTCACAGACTCAGACAGCTCAATGCACAGACCCAGACATCACCATTCACTGACCTAGACAACGCATTTCACAGACGCAGAAAGCTCCATTCACAGACCCATGCAGCTCCATTCCCAGACCCAGACAACTCATTTCACAGACTCAGACAGCTCAATTCACAGACCCTGACTTCACAATTCACAGAAGCACACAGCTCCATTCACAGACCCAGACAGCTCCACTCACAGACCCAGAAAGCTCATTTCACAAACCCAGAGAGCTTATTTCACAGACCCAGACAGCTCCATTCACAGACCGAGTCAACTCCATCAACAGACACAGACAGCTACATTCACAGACCCAGACAGTTTCTTTCACAGACCCAGACAGCTCCATTCACAGACCGAGCCAACTCCATTTACAGACTCTGGCAGCTCCATCAACAGACACAGACAGCTCCCTTCACAGACCCAGACAACTCCATTTACAGACTCTGACAGCTCAATTCACAGAATCAGAAAGCTCCATTTACAGCTTCAGTCAGCTCCAATCACAACCCAGACAGTTCAATTCACAGACCCAGGCAGCTCCATTCACAGACCTAGACAGCTCATTTAGAGACACAGATAGCTCCATTCACAGACCCAAACTGCTCAATTCACAGATTCAGACAGCTCCATTCACAGAACCAGACAGCTCCATTCACAGAACCAGACAGCTCCATTCACAGAGTCAGACAGCTCCATTCACAGACCCAGACAGCTCCATTCACAGACCTAGATAACTCCATTCACAGTGATACAGCTCCATTTAAAGACTCTGGCAGCTCCATTCACAGACACAGACAGCTCCATTCACAGATCCAAAAAGCCCCATTTACAGACCCAGACAGCTACATTTACAGATTCTGACACCTCAATTCACAGACTCAGACAGCTCCATTCACAGACCCAGACAACTGCATTTACAGACTCTGACAGCTCAATTCACAGACACAGACAGCTCCATTCACAGACCCAGAGAGCTCCATTCACAAACTCAGACAGCCCCATTTAGAGAATCAGATAGTTCCATTCACAGACCCAGACAGCTCCATTTACAGACCCAGACAGCTCCATTCACAGACCCAGACAGCTCCACTCACAGACTCAGACAGATTCATTCACAGAACCAGACAGCTGATTTCACAGACCCAGAGAGCACATTTCACAGATCCAGACAGCTCCATTCAAAGACACAGACAGATCATTTCATCGATCAAGACAGCTGCATTTACAGACCGAGACAGCTCCATTGACGAAAGGTCTTCGAGCTGAAACGTTAACTCTGTTTCTCTCTCCACGGATTGTGCCTGGCCTGCTGAGTTTTCCAGCGTTTTCTGTTGTTAGATTCATTCTGTGATTCAGACAGCTCATTTCACCGACCCAGACAGCTCCATTCACAGACTCAGACAGCTCCATTCACAGACTCAGACAGCTTCATTCACAGACCCAGACAGCTCATTCACAGACTCAGACAGCTCCATTCACAGACCCAGACAGCTCCATTCACATACTCAGACAGCCCCAATCACAGACACAGACAGCTCCATTCACAGACCCAGACAGCTCGACATTCATACGATAGCAAAATACTGCAGATGCTGGAAATCCGAAATAACAACAGAAAACGCTGGAAAAACTCAGCAGGCCAGGCAGCATCCGTAGAGAGAGAAAGAGAGTTGACGTTTCAGGTCGATGACCTTTCATCAGAACTGGGAAGAGCTGGAAATCAAATAGATTTAAGGCCAGGGTAAAGCTGGGAAAAGGGGGAGGGGATAAAGGAACAAAGGAGGAGATGAAGAGACATTAAGAGACATTAAGAGATATGCAAGGCTAGAGGTGGTGTTAGTGTGACAGATTAAGGCTGAATGAAGTGTGAAATCCACTGGCAGAATGAAGGACAGCTGCCAGCTTCTAGGAGGAAAAAAAAGGTGGGGGGGACAAATAAAAGGGTGGATAAAATAAAATATAAATGTGATTGGAGCTGAGGTTATGATCTAAAATTGTTGAACTCGATATTGAGTCCAGAGGGCTGTAGCGTGCCTAAACGAAAGATGAGGTGCTGTTCCTCGAGCTTACGCTGAGCTTCCGTGGAACAGTGTAATAGGCCGAGGACGGTGAGGTCAGAGTGGGAGTGAAGCGGTGAATTAAAGTGACAGGCCACCGGGAGCTCGGGGTCCCCCTTACGGACTGAACGGAGGTGTTCCGCAAAGCGGTCACCCAATCTGCGTTTGGTCTCCCCAATGTAGAGGAGTCCACATCGTGAGCAGCGAATACAGTATACTAAATTGCAGGAAGTACAAGTAAATCGCTGTTTCACCTGGAAGGGGTGTTTGGGGCCCTGGACAGTGGGAAGAGGGGAGGTATAAGGGCATGTGTTGCATCTCCTGCGCGTGCACGGGAAGGTGCCGGGCGAAGGGGAAGGGGTGCTGGGGGTGGTAGAGGAGTGGACTAGGGTGTCGCGGAGGGAGCGGTCCCTGCGGAATGCTGAAAGGGGAGGTGAGGGGAAGATGTGTTTGGTGGTGGGATCACGCTGGAGGTGGCGGAAATGGCGGAGGATGATCCGTTGAATGTGGAGGCTGGTGGGGTGAAAGGTGAGGACAAGGGGAACCCTATCGTGGTTCCGGGAGGGAGGGGCAGGGGTGAGGGCAGATGTGCGGGAGATAGAACGGACACGGTCGAGGGCCGTGTCGACCACGGTAGAGGGGAATCCTCGGTTGAGGAAAAAGGAAGACATGTCGGAAGCACTGGTATGGAAGGTGGCATCATCAGAGCAGATGCGGCGGAGACGGAGAAACTGGGAGAATGGAATAGAGTCCTTACAGGAGGCGGGGTGGGAGGAAGTGTAGTCCAGGTAGCTGTGGGAGTCGGTGGGCTTGTAGTGAATGTTAGTCAATAACCTATCCCCAGAGATGGAGATGGAGAAGTCTTCAGGAAGGTTAGAATAAAAGGAAAATGGGGTGGGGTAGCATTGCTGGTTAAAAAGGAGATTATTGCAATAGCTAGGAAGGACATTAGCTGGGAGGATGTGGAATCAATATGGGTTGAGCTGCAGAACACCAAAGGGAAGAAAACGTTAGTGGGGGTTGTGTACAGACCTCCGAACAGTAGTAGGGAGGTGGGGGAGGGTATGAAACAGGAAATCAGAGTAGCATGCAAAAAAGGCGCAGCAGTTATCATGGGTGACTTTAATATGCATATAGATTGGGCTACTCAAACTGGAAGCAATACGGTGGAGGAGGATTTCCTGGAGTGTTTAAGGGATGGTTTCCTAAACCAATATGTTGAGGAACCAACTAGAGGGGAGGCCATCCTGGAGTGGGTGTTGTGTAATGAGGAAGGACTGATCAGCAATCTTGTGGTGCGAGGCCCCTTGGGGAAGAGTGACCATAGAATGGTAGAGTTCTACATTAGGATGGAGAAGGAAACAGTTCATTCAGAGACCATGGTCCAGAACTTAAATAAGGGCAACTTTGTGGGTATGAGGCGTGAATTGGCGAGGTTAGATTGGTAACCGATATTTAAGGGGTTATCAGTGGAAGGGCCATGGCAGACATTTAGAGATCGCATGGATGAACTACAGCAATTGTACATCCCTGTCTGGCGTAAAAATAAAAAAGGGAAGGTGGCTCAACCATGGCTAACAAGGGAAATCAGGGATAGTATTAAAAGCAAGGAAGTGGCATACAAATTGGCCAGAAGTAGCAGCAAACCCGGGGACATGGAGAACTTTAAAACTCAGCACAGGAGGACGAGGGTTTGCTTAGGGCAGGGAAAATAAAATATGAAAGGAAGCTTGCTGAGAACATTAAAACTGACAGCAAAAGCTTCTATAAATATGTAAAAAGAAAGAGGTTAGTAAAAACAAACGTAGGTCCCCTGCAGTCAGAAACAGGGGAAGTCATAATGGGGAACAAAGAAATGGCAAATCAATTGAACAAGTACTTTGGTTCGGTGTTTACTGTGGAGGACACAAACAACCATCCGGAAATAAAAGAGATCAAAGGATTTGGTAAGAGGGAGGAGCTGAGGGAAATCCTTATCAGTCGGGAAAAGGTGTTGGGGAAATTGATGGGACTGAAGGATAATAAATCCCGAGGGCCTGATGTCTGCATCCCAGAGTACTTAAGGAGGTGGCCTTGGAAATACTGGATGCATTGACGATAATTTTCCAACATTCCTTAGACTCTGGATCAGTTCCGAATGAGTGGAGGGTGGCTAATGTAACCCCTCTTTTTAAAAAAGGAGGGAGGGTGAAAGCAGGGACTTATAGACCGGTCAGCCTGACATCGGTGGTGGGTAAAATAATGAAATCAATTATTAAAGATGTCATAACACACCATTTGGAAAGTGGCGACATGATAGGTCCAAATCAAAGTGGATTTGTGAAAGGGAAATCATGCTTGACAATTCTTCTGGAACTTTTTGAGGATGTTTCCAATAGGGTGGACGGGGGTGAACCAGTAGATGTGGTGTATTTGGACTTTCAGAAGGCCATCGACAAGGTCCCACACAAGAGATTGGTGTGCAAAGTTAAAGGACATGGGATTGGGGGTAATGTGATGACGTGGATTGAGAACTGGTTGGCACACAGGAAACAAAGAGTAGGACTAAATGGGTACTTTTCAGAATGGTAGGCAGTGACCAGCGAGGTACCGCAGGGTTCGGTGCTGGGGCCCCAGCTGCTTACATTATATATTAATGATTTGGACAAAGGGATTAATTGTAATATCTCCAAATTTGCGGATGACACTAAATTGGGAGGCAGTGTGAACAATGAGGAGGATGCTAGGAGGCTACAGAGTGACTTGGACAGGTTGGGTGAATGGGTAAATGTATGGCAGATTAAGTACAATGTGGATAAATGTGAGGTTATCCACTTTGGTGGTAAAAATTGGGAGGCAGACTATTACCTGAATGGTGGCAAATTAGGGAAAGGGGAGGTGCAACGAGACCTGTGCGTCATGGTACATCAGTCACTGAAGGTGGGAAGGGAAGTGCAGCAGGCAGTCAAGAAAGCAAATGGCATGATGGCCTTCATAGCAAGGGGATTTGAGTACAGGAGTAGGGAGGTGATGCTACAGTTGTGCAGGGCCTTGGTGAGGCCACACCTGGAGTATTGTGTGCAGTTTTGTTCTCCTATCTTGAGGAACGACATTCTTGCTATTGAGGGAGTGCAACGAAGGTTCACTAGATTGATACCTGGGATGGCCAGACTGACATATCAAGAAAGACTGGATCAACTGAACTTGTATCCTCTGGAGTTCAGAAGATTGAGGGGGGATCTTATAGAGACGTTTAAAATCCTGACTGGTTTAGACAAATTAAATGCGGGCAGAATGTTTCCAATGTTAGGGGAAACTAAAACCAGGGGTCACAGTCTAAGGATAAAGGGGAAGCCATTTAAGACTGAGATGAGGAGGAACTTCTTCACCCAGAGAGTGGTGAATCTGTGGAATTCTCTACCACAGAAGTTTGTTGAGGCCAGTTCGCTAAATATATTCAAAAGGGAGTTCGATATAATACTCACAACTGGGGGGATCAAGGGGTATGGCGAGAAAGCAGGAATAGGGTACTGAGGTAGCATGTTCAGCCATGAACGCATTAAATGGCGATGCAGGCTCGAAGGACAGAATGGTCTACTCCTGTACCTATTTTCTATGTTTCTATGTTTCATTCAGAGACATAGACAGCGCCATTCACAGACACAGACAGCACCATTTACAGACCCAGACAGCTCCATTTACAGAATCAGACAGCTCCATTTACAGACTCAGAGAGCTCGATTCACAGACCCAGACAACTCCATTCACAAACCCAGGCTGCTCCATTCATAGACACAGACAGCTCCATTTACAGACTCTGGCAGCTCCATTTACAGACCCAGACAGCTACATTCACAGACCCAAACAACTCCATTACAGACCCAGACAACTCCATTCACAGACTCAGACAGCTCCATTCACAGACTCAGAAAGCTCCTCTCACAGGCACAAAGAATTCCATTCAGAGACATAGCCAACTCACTTCACAGACTCAGACAGCTCGATTCACAGACCCAGACGGTTTCATTCACAGAACAAGGGAGCTCCATTCATACACCTTTGCTGCTCTCTTCACAGACTCAGAGAGCTACATTCACAGATTCAGACAGCTCAATTCTCAGACCCAGACAGCTCCATTCACAGACCCAGACAGCACCATTCACTGACCTAGACAGCTCTATTCACAGACCCAGACAGCACCATTCACAGACCTAGACAACTCTATTCACAGACACAGGCAACTCCATTCGCAGACCCAGACAGCTCCATTCACAGACACAGGCAGCTCCAGTTACAGACTCTGGCAGCTCCATTGACAGACCCAGACAGCTCCATTCACAGACCCAGACAGCTCCATTCACAGACCCAGACAACTCCATTCACAGACACAGACAGCTCCATTCACAGACCCAGACAGCTCAATTCACTGATCCAGACAGCTCCATTCACTGAACCAGACAGCTCCATTCACAGACCCAGACAGCTCCATTCACTGACACAGGCAGCTCCATTCACAGACCCAGACAGCTCCATTCACAGACCCAGACAGCTCCATTCACTGACCCAGACAGCTCCATTCACAGACCCAGACAGCTCCATTCACAGACCCAGACAGCTCCATTCACAGACCCAGACAGCTCCATACACAGACCCAGACATCTCCAATTACTGACACTGGAAGCTCCATTCACACACCCAGAGAGCTCCATTCACCGACACAGGCAGTACAATTCACAGATATAGACAGCTCCATTCACAGATCCAGATATCACCATTCACTGACCCAGACATCACCATTCACAGACCCAGGCAACCCCATTCACAGACCCAGAAAATCCATTCACAGCACCAGAGAACACCATTGACAGACCCAGACAGCTCCATTCACAGACCCAGACAGCTCCATTTACATAATCTGGTAGCTCCATTCACAGACAAAGACAGTTCCATTCAGAGACAAAGACAGCTTCATTCACAAACCCAGACAGCTTCATTCACAGACACAAACAGCTCCATTCAGAGAAACAGACAAATCACTTCACAGACTCAGACAGCTCGATTCACAGACCCAGAGAGTTCCATTCACAGAACAAGTGAGCTCCATTCATACACCCATGCTGGTCTCTTCACAGACCCAGAGAGCTCCATTCACAGACTCAGACAGCTCAATTTACAGACCCAGACAGCTCCATTCACAGACCCAGACAGCTCCATTCACTGATGCAGACAGCTTCATTCACAGACCCAGACATCACCATTCACAGACCCAGACAACTCCATTCACAGACCCCAAAATCTCCAATCACAGACCCAGAGAGTTCCATTCACAGACACAGATAGCTCCATTCACAGACCCAGAGAACTTACTTCAAAGACACAGACACCTCCATTCACAGACCCAGACAGGTCAATTGACAGACACAGCCAGATCCATTCACAGACACAGACCGCTCCAGTTACAGACTCTGGCATCTCCATTGACAGACGCAGACAGCTCCATTCACAGACCCAGACAGCTCCATTCACAGACCCAGACAGCTCCATACACAGACCCAGACAGGTCCATTCAAAGACCCAGACAGCTCCACTGACAGACCCAGACAGCGCCATTCACAGACCCAGACAGCTCCATTCACAGA